>CM029121.1:27726526-27821526 GCA_016859345.1 Istiophorus platypterus | reverse complement strand
CGTGGATTTATTAGGTCAGGATTTTTTACGGTCAGGACAGGAGGAAGTCATGTGATCAGGATCACCTGCAGCTCACCTGGAAGTGCCTCCTGCCTAGAGTTTTTGCCCATGTGCCGTTTGAGGTTTGTTGGGCATTTCGTTGTCAACAAAAAGAGAAAATGGAGGTGTGGTGCTTTTACATGCATTAAGTATTTTTTCTAATAATTCGGTGGCTGTAATCCACAGTTGTTTATGTCAAACAAATGGTTTTGCCTGGTGTTCGACTTGGCTGCATTTCTGACTGGAGGACGGACCCACAGGCGCCAGTTGGACGGATGAACCCTAAATGTTTCCGGACAATAAAAAGGAAAGAAACAAAAACTCCTCGGTCGTCTTCCTCCGTCTCCGAAGAGACAGATGATGACTGCCGTAGCCTTGGCTTGGACAATGGCAGGATTTTTTGGTAGTAGCAGAAACGGTGGGTCTGTCCCAGATGCTTACAGCTGTTCTCCAATGTCATAAAAGAGCCAACACACAGAACATTTAACCCACAGTTAACCTGAGCTAAATGCATCCGACATGGTCCCAAAAACCGTCTTCTAGACAAGACTCTCTAATCCGGTTTTACGGACCTTGTAGATCTTTGTGGTTCAGGACTGACAACGGTCGACAGATGTGACAATGTCTGTATTTATAACTGGGTTCAGCGTGAATATAACTGTTCATGTGACAATACTCACAGTGATGGCAGAGCCGCCTCCACGGGCGGTTATGACATTATATTAACAATCTGCCGACACTGAGGATTAATATTAAAAACACCATATGCTTTTATCAAAGATTTTGAGAAAGAAGTTCTTCCAAATAATTAAGACATAAACCATATGTCTTATGTTTATGTGCTTAGATTAGATATAACTAGATTTAATGTTTTTATCAACTGAATTCATCCTTCATCCGTTTATCTTTTTTCTTACTGTCAGTGGTTGATATTTTTGCCGTCTGTGTCTGAGCTCAACTGTGCCATGTACAGTATTTGTGTGTGTGAGTGATGAGATGTCGTATTGACCGAGTGTGTCCCAGCGAGCCCTGTCAACCCTCCCTGTGCCTGAGCGCTCAGCTTGGAACTCGGGCTCTGTGGCAGCTTCCGGAAAAACAGGTCGAACTGAGTTTGAGATGAACGCAGCTTGCGATCAGGTTTCTTTTCTTCGTGCAGCTCAATGTGACCGTACGCTGGGGCTGCGGCTGTTCAGGACTACGGACTCGTAGACTAGACTGAACCTAGGGGGGTCGACCCTTACCCGCGACACTTCCTGTACACGAGGAACTGAGAATTTTCGGGCTTACTTTGTTCACTCAAGTAGCAGATTCAGCCGCAGTTTGGTTGACAGACTAATTAATGTGCCTTTGATGTTAAGAGGCAACACAACAAATGAATATCCTGACTTTAGTAGAAATACGGCAAAAGTTAAAACGGTAAGCGAAGTCCTGAATTACCTGAGATAAAAGAGGAGCTACGTTGTGTTTTCGCCGAGCTTTAGTTTAGACGTCAGATACAGCATGGTACATTAGATGTGAGAGAAGTTCAAATGTGTCCAGCAGTAAAACGAGCAAACAAACAAGCCCAGTCTTGCGGCAGCGCTGCTGCTCCGGTCCATCGCTGGTCCAACGGGACCGAAACCCTGAAGGGAAAAATGTCCCCTGCCGGCCTGGTTCCGACGGACGGACATGATCGCGGCAGCCTCGTCCTAACAGCAGCGGCCGGCCTCTGCTCGGGATTTCCTGCCAAACTCTGAATATCCTGTCCCTGAAAACCAATAACCATGAGGGTGTGAAATTGTCCTGTCATCGCTCTCTTCCCTCCTTCCTCTCTTACTCTATGCTTCCCCTTTCTCCCTCCATTATTCCCCCGCCCCTCGGTAAAGCCGACATGCGGTCCAAACAGCGCAAACAGCAATAAGCAAGCAAATGGCTGTTGTCGCTCGGTCGATGATGCACAATCGCCCGCTCTGCACGCCGTGGGTGTCGCCGCGACCTGGCAGCCCTATCGATCTCTGGTGGGGGAGAACGATTAAAGGCACCCCGGCGGTTAACAGATGGTGAGCGACGGCGCTCATAAACCTCACACTAAAAGACTAATGTCCTACAAGTCGAAGCCGGCGTGGTGGCCATAAACAACCCTGCTGCCAACTGTCAGCACCGTGGGTGGGTGGGGTGGGGGGGCGATGGCAGGCGAAGGGGGCCAGCTGCTGCCTCGCCAGGCGTGGTTTTACATGCGGGGGGGGGGGGGGGGGGTCCTTGGAGCGGCACGCCGAGCGCCGTCGGAGGCCGTGCAGAGACAGACTTCTCTAAGCTTTCAGTTAAAAAGCAAATGACAACCGAACCGTTCGAGTCTGACTCAACAGATGGAAGCCAAGTTTTGTCAGTTAGTTGTTATTGTGTTTTTGTGGCTACAACGCAGTGACTTCGTGAACTAAACAAACACTTTAGTGTTGTCTTAATCTCACAAAATCACCGTTTTCATAAACACAAGAAAATACTTTTAGACAAAGCAAGCGAGGACAGATCCCACCAGTGTGGTCCAGACCACATAGCTCAACAGCCATGGGATGCGTTGCCATGACATCTGCCGGCTAAACATCAGCATGTTAACATCGAGCTCAGAGCACCGCCGTGTCTGAGTAGAAGGGCGCCCGGAGAGCGCAGGCCTCTGCCAGGGCCAGTGTCAAACAACGTACACCAGACTTCAGGGGAAAAATATCAAATTTATAGGAAACGATCTGGATCTGCCCCAAAATATAATGGGTTCGTCCCCGGCCAAGGCCACATCCCTCCGCCAAGTTTGGTGCCATTCTGTTTGGTAGTTTTTACATAATCCTGCTGACAGACAAACCAGAAAACCAAAAAAGAGTTTCAGGTGAAAACACAACCTCCTTGTTGGCGGTAATAACAACTTCCCAGAGCTGCTATTTGCAGGCTGCAGACCCTTAGTCTTGTTTTATCCTTCCAACTTCTCTCTACCATACACGCAGCGTTTTATTCAGCTGATACAGAGATACAGAGTACCTCAAGTCCTTCCAGAGTATTTCAACCGTCCTTGGGGATTTGCAGTTGGTACAATGAAATCCAGAGTCTGAACTCCTGGAACTGGACGACTGCTGTATCCTCAGGTTCCACCTGGTACAACCGGGCTCATGCTGGAGTCAGCAGCTCAGTCAGGCTCAGGTGATTCAAAACACCTGTGCAGCCAGTTTTCTGATGAAATAATCCCAACTCAAATTCTCACATGCAGAAACTAGTTTTCTCTGAGCTTTCAATAGCGTTTTCGTGTAGAACAACCATTTTCTAACCAGTTAACCAGGTAAATGTCGCATTGAGATTAAAATCTCTTTCAAGGGTGACCCCGGCCAAGGCAGCACAACAATCATTGTTACTACAATAAATACAAACGACAAACTAGGCAAATGTCATTAAAATGCACATCTAAAATTTTATAAAAGTTTGCCAATATTTAGTTAATTTGAAATAAAAGAGTAAAAGACAAAAGAGTTTGTTTTGTGGAGCCTGAACCGGATCTATCAGAGTTAATCAGAGAAACGTTGCTCACAATCCTCAGCTGATCAATACGGCTTTCCTCCTCTACCGGTGCACAGAGCGTTGAAATAACACAGTCCAGCAGAGGGACTCAGTCGGAGACCAGCCGATGGACATGGTGGAGCATTTAGCAGCTAACGAGACAGAGATTTACCTCGTGGGCTGGTGAAGACCAAAAGTGGAGCCAAAAGAAGAGGGAGTATTGGACTTAGATTAATCTTGTAAAACCACCACCAGGTTTACAGCCCTCAATAGTGGTGATAACTTCAATTAGCGCACTTTTAAATGTCTTGAAAACCAAGTGTAGGTTGCACCTATATTCCTCAGTCTAAGTAAGATACACTTGTCAGTTCTTTGTTTAAGATTAGATTCGGATGTGAGATAAATTTTAGACGGAGTGGATGCGAGTGGATGTGGATCTGCTCCTCAAACTGGGGGGAAGACGTGACCAAGCGAGTTGAAAACGACCTCGGCTCCAAGCAAACGATTCGCAGTCTTCTCCATGAATGAACAAGGGGGGGGGGGCTGGGGGCAAATATCAGAGACAACCAGGCTGAGCTGCTGCGATAGGAGGATCCGCTCCAGGAGATGGACTCGATCCACATGGACATGGAGTCATGACCCCGGCGAACTCTGGCGGGTGAAATTCTCGTTGGAGGCGAGCCTTCTCGACACCGCTGACCTTTTCTAGGGACAGAGAGTCCAGAAGAGAGGAGGCTATTGTCGCTAATTAGTGCCGCTCATTGTCATTCGACATCATGTGTCAGAGTGTTAACGGTTCCCGAGAGAGGAACAATCTAATGGTCCTGTTAGGGACAAATGTAAATGGTTTGCAATGGTGACAAAATGAGACGAGAGGAGCTCTGGGATACAACTAAACGGAAACAGCAAATGCAGCCGGATCTAGTTTTCTATTCGCTTAAAGTGGAGATGTTATAAGGTATTTGGTGAGTTGCAGATACGGTGATACTGAACGAGACATGTTTGTTTTCCACTGACATATCTGATCTTTCTGAACAACATCCCCTTGTAGTGAGTCCAGCACTTTTCTGTGGTTACGACACTCACAGTCACAACACAGAAACAAAACCACCTCCCAGTCTCCTAGTCCGTTCTTTAGCTTACAGCTAACATCAGCTAATAAAACACAGAAATGCTCCGGCGCTTAAATCTGTGTGAGTGACACAATGAGAAAATCCACTTCGCCGTCAGTTGATGGTGTTTTTCTAAAATTAAATTCAGGTCTCAGCCTTTTTGTTTTTCTCTCACGGCCAAAAGTGCATCTTTGTGTCTGTGTCTCCTTCAGGCTGAGAAACAGGCAGACAGGCAGACAGACAGCCAGACAGACAGGCAGACAGGCAGACAGGCAGACAGACAGGCAGACAGACAGGCAGACAGACAGGCAGACAGGCAGGCAGGCAGGCAGGCAGGCAGGCAGACAGGCAGACAGGCAGGCAGGCAGGCAGGCAGGCAGACAGGCAGACAGGCAGGCAGGCAGGCAGACAGGAAGACAGGCAGGCAGACAGACAGGCAGACAGGCAGGCAGGCAGGCAGGCAGGCAGGCAGGCAGACAGGCAGGCAGGCAGGCAGGCAGACAGGAAGACAGGCAGGCAGACAGGCAGACAGGCACATGTTGGTTGTTGCAAAGAGCAAGGCAGCATGAATGTGAGAGAAAATTGACTCTAGTCTGACAGACGGAGGCCGATTACACTCTCAGGCCGCTCGTTAGGGCCGCCTGAGCTCACTGGGGTCGTCCGTGTGTGTGAGTGTGTGTGTTGAGGGTGTAACTGTGCACTGGTCCACGTTCGGTGAGTTTTGTGAGTTGTTTGTTTACCGTGGTGTGTGTGTGGTTGTGAGTGAAACTGCAGCGGGGTCACGCTTTGTTACCCGTCCACCTTCATCGCCGTCTCCCTCCGGGGGTCAGGCGGCGAGACGCCCTGTGTCGGCGTCTAACCCGATCTGACGGTGTGTGGTGTATGTTTTTCTTTTTCAGACGCTGGGATGAACGGCGAGCAGAGGGCCGGTCGCACCACGACGGTCAAGAGAGGAGGTGGTGCCCCCAACAGGTGAGTGCGCGGCTTCCCCCTGCAGGGCTACGGTTCGACAGTGGAGCCGTTGACTTCATCAGAACTATCTGATGCTTCACCGACATTTCAGCGTTAAAACATCTGTCTCTAGCTGCAGCTTTGTGGAGCTGCGTGTTTGTATTGTGAAGCTCTTCACTGTTCAGGCAACAACATTGTTTCCTGAGGCCTGTTTCTTAGTGGAGCTGTGTTGCAACAGTTCATGCAACCAAAAGCTTCTGCTGTGCAATTGTTGCTGCACCACAGGCACATTGAATACGTATTAGCAGTAGTTCTATTCAGAGTAGCAGCGGTATCGTCCTTGGTGTGAGCGGCTGTTGGTGGTTATTACTCGGCTGTTGGTGGTTCTGCTGTTGCTGTTTGTGTGAGGCTGACAGGGAGCGGCGGTCCAGCTGTCCCCGGCTTTAACCTCATTCTCTGTCTACACGGAGGCCGAAGCCACCCCCCCCCCCAAATCCCACCACCGCCGCGGATTAAACCCGGGGAACGGCGCGACTCTGCGCCCGGGCCAGAGCCGGGGATTTGCAGCCAGGCAGCCGCACGGGCCAGCTCTGCTGGGACTGTTGGGATCTGTGGAGGGAACCGGCCAGAACGGTTCACAGACCAAACGCCACTCAGACTGTTTCCACATCAACAGCCTCACAGGTTTTAAATAAGCTTTAATTTACATCAGCGCTATTGTGAGAGGTTGAGGTGAAGGGTCATAGCTCACGGTCAGAACTTGAGGATGGTTCAGGAACGATCCCGAGTGAATCTCACAGGGCTGTTATCACCAAAACAACACTCGCTTGAAAAAAAAAAACAAAACAACCAGCAGATTTTCCAAATACACAAATAATCTGATAATAATGGTCCAGTGAGAAATGGGTTTTTGGACGTTTATTTCTGCGACTATCGAAGCTGCAGAGAAACGTAACCCTGGGACCTCTGAGGGAATTTCAGGGTTTGAACTCACTGTAGAAACTCGTTCAGAGAAGGAAACAAAAACGATTCCACCAGCCGAGTGAAATCTGGAGAGATATCAGGATGACAGACAAGCGGCCATGTTTGTTCGGGAAGGGATTGAGTCAAACAGGCCCTGCGGTGGGTTACATTTCAGTTGGCTTTGCTTATCGGATGCGATGCGTGAATCACGACGTCCAAGGTAAACTCTTAAATCAAGTAATGGCTCCAGGTGGCTCTGCTGCAGAGCTTGGACTTTGGTCAACAGGTAATAGTCTTTACCTGTGATTACCTGTTACCTGTACACGCTACATATGAGTGAAAAGCTGATCCTCAGGTTAAATAGTCTTGCTTCCCGTTTTTAATTCAATTGTATGGATCTCTGTTTTCAATCTTAGCTCTTTTCCCTTTTACTATTTTGTCTCTTTTTCTTGTGGTTTGTAGGTTTAAGGTGGATTTGACTTGATTCTTTTTCTGTTGGGTTTAGATATATTTCTTTTTGGAGGCTTGTTCTTCTCCTTCTACAGTTTCATCTTTATCTAAAACCTTTAATTTCCTGTGTATTGTCCTGCGTATGACAGAGCGTCCAGGGAACAGAGAGTGAAACTGTAGGTTACAGTTAAACAGATCTATAACTTTGTCTGAAATTATGATCATGTCGGAATCTCCATGTTTTTCATTTGTCCCTGCAATCGTTTCCTAAATGCACAGATGTGTTGCAAAGGCTGCCGGATTGTGGAAGTGATGAGCGAATGAAGTTTGAGAGTCAGCTACTTCAGAGAGGGTTGCCTTCGAGGCCCTTGATGTCCTGACACAGTGTCTTTCGGTGGTTGAAACAATGCATTTAAACTGAGAGGGTTCCTCATGAGTGAAGCTCAGAATCTCTGACCGGTGTCGATGGCGTCGACCTTTGACGGGACAGACACATGCTATAGTGCTTGCAGTAACTAACCCTGTCCTGCAACGCAATAAATTTCCCCACAACGGATATTTGAAATGGTTTTCTGTCAGTGACCCGTGAAGTGGGGGGTTCAGCTGTTTCCCTGTAAGAGAAATCTGTTGTTTTCTGGTCAGAGTCCCCGCTGCTTTAGCCTGGTCACTGGGTTTTGAAGAGAAACCGATGCAGCTCGCTTCCACGCTGAGGCTTTTTCTGACGCGTTCTCAACATTGCCAGCGAAACATCCCCCTTCAAGCGTCGCCCGGGTCGGGCTCGATATCTCGACCGGGTTCTGTGGTCGACAGGTGATGTCTCAGCCCTGATTTTCCCCCTGGTGGACAGGTTGGACACAAACTACGCGGGCCTGCGTGTCAAAGGAAGAAGGAAAATAACGAATGAGGAGTGACAGAAGCTCAAGATGTGGGCGACTTTTATGTTCATGTCTTTGTTCAGACCGTGGTAAGAACCGTGGTACGTTGCCACATTTGGCATCCGACTCTTGGGAATAGAAGTTACACATAACGTATGACCTTTTAACATCCTGGTTATCTCGCCTTGGGGTCAAAGGCAGAACATCTCTCTGATCTCATTGTCGTACCGGTTGCATTTGCAGAATAATTTTTGCTTGTGTCGTCTGGGCTGCACTTGATGGTCTCACAATAGGTTACGTCTTTTTGAGTGGTGGTTGGTACACGCCCCCTACGTCCTGTGTCCGTCAATGTGACCCCATTCATCCCGACTCGCTCCGTATTGAAAGTGACGCCCTGCCGACTTTTACTGAGCAGTGACCAGGGTGGATATTCAGACCTGAGAGTGACACATTAAAAATTGCTGCCTGATAAACATAAACGGTCTGAAAGTGGCTAAACACTCGCTTTCCCTCCACGCACACCTTACCTCATCAGTGTGTGTGTATGTGTGTGTTTGTGTGTGTTTCCCATAGACCAGGTTGTGTTCCAGATGGGTTCGCCCTCCTCCTCCGTCTCATAATCAAAACTAATGACGTCAAACCTGCTCCGAGCAGCTGAGAACTCACCGGAGATAAAAACATACAGGGGCTCTGTGATCATCCCCCATTTGTCAATGACATAAAAATATTCACTGGCAACAGGGGAAAAAACCAAAAGCAACAAACTGTGGGAAATTTAATCAAAGTCAGATCTATGAGGCCTATCTAAAGTTTACCTCCAGTAGAAGTTAGTCTGTTAGGCTTAGGTTTGTCTTTCTTGTTGTAGTCTTCCCCTGAGGCGTCACCCGTTTTACCGCCACAGGTGCACTGAGTTCTGTATGTACACCTGCACAGTTTGCAATGCCCCAGTAAGGCCTAATAGAAAAGTATGATTCTAGTAATTAGTACATCTTAAGGCCAATTTACGCCTTTGCATCGATCCTACGCCGTTGCCACCGCAGGTGTCCTACGCCGTCGTGAGCATTTATACATCTGGGTCGGTGTCACACTGAAATTACACCACCAAACCACTAGTTGGCGGTGGCCACTGTTGAGTTTCTTCGCCACCGTTTTCACACGTTTTGTTGGTGACCTTCAAAACGATGGCGACTGAAACTGAGTGAAACTGAGTGAAAGCGGATCTTGACAGAGTCGGAGCTGTTAAACTTCTGTTTTTTAATTTTCCTGAATTTACCGCAACACAGGAACGAAAGCAGACGTCAGAGGAGACGGTCTGTGTGACGGCGGCAAAGAAGAGGGAGAAGCAACAAATACGACGCTACCAAGCCGACCAATCCCAGCTCTCGCATCATGGCAATGTTGGACGCACAGTTTCGTTTTTTGGAAGGTGCACGTCTGCCATGAAGTAGGGTAGAGGGCTATGGGCTTTAGGTTCGCCTTTACTCTAATACTGAGAAATACGGATCTTGGAGCAGTGCTCGTTCTTTCCTGAACTGTCTGAACTGTTTTCTGTCAGACGATTATTATTCCTTCATGTCTCAGTGAAAGCAAACATTTATTTTTGTCATGTTTGCAGCAAGTGTTTACTCAGACTTTCCTGTTTTTGTGCCAAAGTCCAATAATATGTGCTCGGCATCTACCGCTTCAACCCGTCTGATCACATCATGACCCTGGTCTCTTTAGGAAGGAAACTCTTTAATTCTACAACCAAAAAAGTCAGAATGAATAGAAGAGACATTGAACCAAAGTTAGAGGCACAAACATGGTAGAATTTTAAGTTTTTGTTGCACTGATTGTTTATTTTGGCGCCAAAACCAGAATCCAAGGCCTGAAGTTGGACCCTTTGTGCGGAAACCACCACAAGTCTGGACCAGCTCTGTGTCGACGGCTGCTGCAGTGATATTGGGATCTTGAAGTAATTTTCACAGGTAGAATCAGGAGACTTTCAAACAAAGTGAAATTTATCAAGGTCGTGTTAGGAACCAAAGCACATTTAGGACCAAGGCAAAGGCCAAACCAGTGGGACGGTGGATTTTCAGATGGTTAGAAAAGCTCAAAGGTTCCAGACCTTTTAGTTCAGTCTGTGATTCAGGTCCTAAATTTAATGTATCTTTTTTTTTCTTAACCAAATATTGTACCACTTCCTTATTCACTTGCTCTGCTGTGTGACATTGTCAGTGGAGAATGATCCCGACGGTATCACGTCATCATTTACCCTTCGATTCTCCGAAGCTTGGTCTCTCAGGCTGCTGCCCCAGGAGGCTCCTGCCCCCACCCCCCCCACCCCCACCCTGCAGCAGACGTCCTTTCATGTTCTCAAGAGGACTTTTCTTTTTTTGCTGCAGCCTTTGCATCTCAGTGCTTCAGTCTGACTCTGAGCTTCAGAGACAAGTCCGGGGGAAACTGAGCTCCGGGCTGAGGGGAAGGAAACAGATCTGTGTGTGTGTGTGTGTGTGTGTGTGTTGCTCTTCATCAGTACTTCAGCGCGCCGGAGTTGCAAAGTTAAACGGTGTTCAGAGAAAAGCTCCGCCTCCCCCGTGGCGTAACGGCGATGGGGGTCAAAGCTTCCCCAGACAGATTGAGCTGCCGCGATGTCTCGGTGAGGAAGATGAGTAATCAGGAGGAAAAACGTCACATTAAGTGTTTATGTGTGTCAGTCGTCGTCTTCCACAATGTCATGATTCACGATCTGGTCCCTGATGCTGTTGGATCGGCTGTTGTTGAGCAGATGTGGTAAAATCTAAGGAATCTCTTACCTACGCCGTCATTTATACTTCTTGGTTGGTGTCATGCTGCCAAACTGCTAGTTGGCGACGGTGTTTTCTTTCTGCGTCACTTTCGAAATGACGGCAACTTAAACTGAGTGGATCTAGACGGATGTTGAACAGCAGTTTTTAGTTTTCATCAATTCACTGTGACGCAGAAACGAAAGAAGACGTCGGAGGAGACGGGACGCAGTGCTCAGTTGGTGGACTCGGGCGGCGGCGAACTGGAGGCGCGTTGTCATCGCATTGGATGATTCGTCACACAGTCCACAGCAGCTGTTGGTTTAAAATGACATGATGTTTTCAGTCAGAGCTGCCGTCCTGCTGAGAACACACACACACACACACACACACACACACTGTGCATTTTGTTACGTTAGCCCTCTCCTCTCTGGGCCTGACCCCCCCCCCCCCAGGATCGATGGCTGCGTCCTCACCGTGTTCCCACACAGACACACACACACACTGCACTGCTGGGCTTGGGGACTTCGACACCACCTCCCGCACGCCAGGCCTGGGCCCCTGGGCCCCGGCTCCCTGTCCGTGGTCCCAGGTCCCCAGCCCCCAGCCACCGGCTCCCGGCCCCTGGCCCCTGGCTCCCGGCCCCTGGCCCCGGCCGCCGGCTCACGACACCTGGCTCCCGGCCCCTGGCTCCCGGCCCCTGGCCCCGGCCGCCGGCTCACGACACCTGGCTCCCGGCCCCTGGCTCCCGGCCCCTGGCCCCTGGCTCCCGGCCCCTGACTCGTTGTTTGTGTGGGCCTCCATCCTTTCTCTGGCAGCTCTTAACTGAGTTTATGTTGTGTAGTTGCAGACTAAAGCTCAATGTCTTTTAATGTCCCTTCATGTACCAGCAGCTCAACTCCGTGTGCTAGAAACTATTTTTACATATAATTAATTTTCACCAGCGAATATGTTTTGAACTGAAAACGTTTTTTTCTTTCCTCACAGCTACTCCAGCATCTTTTTAAAAAAAAATCAAGATGTTATTTTACCTAAAACCTCAGAGACGGGCAACTTCACCGAAGCCCCCCTCCTCCGACACGCTCGGCATGCTGGGATGCCTGCGGGCCGCTTGCCACTGATGACATGTGAATCACTGTTTAATCAACTGCTGGGAGCCTGGGAAGCCCCCCCCCCCCAGGCAGGTTTCAGTTTGAAGGGCTCTCACATCGATTCCTGGGGCCCGTTTGCGGGGGACCCTACAGCAGCATGAGCCGCATTTTTAACCACCTCCCAATTGACTTTTGCATCAGCCGAGCTGATGGGGGGGGGGGGGGTGACGGGGGAAGAGAGAGAGTGGGGATAGAGAGAGGTAAAGAGTTGATGGAGAGAGAGAGAGCAAGAGAGGCAGCGCACTGCCTAGAACGCTGTAATTATGTCTTCTTGTCCCTCGATCACCCTGCTGAGCTCAGTGTTTGGTGGAAGGAGATGAATCAGCATTTTCGTTGAGGTTAAAAATAAAAGCTCGATAAAGAGGTGGCAAAAAAAACATTTAACCCCCCAACACACACACACAGATAACCTGAGAGAAAACTAAACGGCCTCCTTGTTTAGATATAAATGTCGCCGTTGATGGAGCTCCGCTGCCGCCATTTTCCCTCCGGCTCATCTCGTCCACTATGAACTGAGCGAATGTTTTCTATGGTACATGCAGACAAAACGAAAACATAAGCACGCAATTTAAATATAAATTGAGATTTACAGCTCAGATAGAGGTCGACCAGCAGACGAACCGCACTCGGGCTGGAACCAGTGAAGCTCCTGCAGTTTTTCCTTTAAGTTTCGTTTTTCCTTTTTTTTTATTGATTAAAATATTTAATATCTCTGCATATGTTGATTCTTTTGAACACAACTGAAAATATTTTGCATAATATCTTTTACCATTTATGTCTCTGTTACATAAAACAGAACATGAACATGCGGATTTGAACCGAATCTCAAGAACATTTTGCAGATTAATGCTAAAAATTAATGTGCGTTTTCTTCCGCCGATGTTGGTTTGGTGGCGACGCAACGAAACAAGCTGAGGTTGAACCTCTGGCGGTGAAGGACGATGGAGGAAACGTGACGAAGAGGAAGGTCACGGTCTCCTCAGTGGAAGTGAGCTTCTGTCTCCTTTGCTGCCTTTTTACTTTCATTGTTACGCCGACTTTTCCATTTCAGCCAATCGTAATATTTTTTTTTTGTGATATATCAAGGCTTTTTTTTCTGGCATTTCAACTTTGTTTTTTTGTTTGTGTGTTTGTTTTTTGAGAGGGAAACACTTATCGTGAAGCAGCAACAGGAAATGCAACCTGTTTGTTGCTGCGTTTAATCGTTCCCAGGAACAAAACATACAACTGTTTTTTCGGTTTTCTAATCAGCGGCATCTTTAGTTCTACTCACGTGAGCTCTACAAGTGAGCTCTGAAGTGAACCTTGGGAGTTGTAGTTAAGTCTCGTCCGTCCGCTTCTCGCACTTTCAGCCTCATGGTTTCTGATGCGTCTGTTCATCCTATGAGCTGATGGTTGGATTCGTCCCCAACCGAAGCTTTAGAGCAGCTCTCTGAGAGCCACGTTCCGTCGTCTAAGGGAAACATGAATGTGATTTTTAGACCTGAACCCAGCCAGTATCCAGGTTTGTTTGCTTCCACAGGCAGTTCTGTGTCATTAGGTGCCGAGTCGGATACATCGGTTCCCGGTTGGAACAACAAAACAGTATTTACAACTGGTTAGTTACTGGTTAGTGACTCGGCACTGACGGCATTTTTTTACCTTTTCCGCACTGTCGGATTGACCCTGAGTTGACCCCGGATCTCACAGTGGCCTGAGGCCAACATGCCGAGGACCGTCAACACCCCCCCCCCCCAGTCGGTCCGAGCCCGGGCGAGCTGAGGTGGCAGGAACACAGCTGAACGGCCCATTAACCTCTCTCTCACCGCGCCACGCTACGGTGCCCCACCGCTGATTTATGGCACCGCAAAGCTGGCGAGGGTGAGCAGTAAATCAGAATAAATGGATGTGGCATGTGTGTGTGTGTGCGCGTATGTGTGTGGAGGAGGAGGAGGTGTGTAACTGCTGTGAGGAAGACGAAACCGCTCACCTGCCGCCAGGAAACACATGAATATGTATGAGCATTCACACACGCACAAACGGGGGGGCAGGTAGGAGGGGTGGTGGTGGGGGGGGGGTTATTGATGCTGAATGCTATCATTAGCGTTGGAGGGAGGGAGCGTTAAGTAGCGGCTATATAAATGCAAATTCCTCATCACTGCCTCACCACGTCTCCTGTCTTTTGTGCTGCAGTTTGAGCCCCCCCCCCCCCCCGGCTCACCCCCTTTCTTCGCCTCACACCTCATTAGGCTTCATCTTCCACCAGGTTCCTGCCACCGGGGCGACTCCCATACGAAGCTGACTTCTCATAACACAAAATAAACCACAACAACAAACAGGAAACATTTGAGCAGACCGTCGGTCCCTCTCCCGTCTCTCATCCCTAAACCTGCTCGTCCACCATCTTTGTTGACCGGGCCGGCTGGGTTCCCCTAGCAACGGCCTCATTAAGGCCTGGGAGGGCCTCTTCGCTGTGACTGGGGGCCAAACACCGACACGGCTCCACGGCGGCGGCAGCGGGAAGCGACCGAGTGTTTCCATCTGATGTTACCTCGTCCTTCTACCCGACACCTTTTGGGATGAAAACGTTTAAACTCTAAAGCGTTTGTTAGACGGCGTATGAGCCAGAACTCGTGCGATGTGTAAAACCTTTAGTCAGCACATGTATTATCTATCTATTTATTTATTTTTTGATCCTAAATCCTCAGAGGTTCTCAGCAGCTTCTCTTTCAGATGAAAGCAACAAAGGATTTATTAATCCGCCGGCCTTCGCGCAGAAAATAAACCGAAAGGGAGCCAGAAATAACCGCGACAGCGAATTCTGCTGTTTATCTCTTTATGTCCCCACAAAGTCCAGGTCCGGTGTCCGACTCTGGGTCTTCGCCTGCAAGCAACTGTAGCCCTTCGCTACCAGTGGCACACAAATGAAACAGAGCGGCGGTTATTCAGAAAAGAACCTGGATCAAACCTGATACACAAGTAATGAAGCAAATATGCCCAAATATCATCGTACAATTAACAGTAAAATAAAAAATATTTTAAAATGTTATTTCGGCTCCTGGACACAGCTTCACTTTCAAGTTTCTGTGCAGATGCAGGATTTACACACAAAACCTGTGATTAGCTCATTAAACACAACAAACTTTTATAGATTTAACTCATCTAAAAATCTATCCAACCAAAACAAGCCTCCACCCGACGGCTCTGACGTTAAAGTCAGTCATTATTATTGGACTCCAGTTGCCCTCTGGGACTCCGTGATGATGGGATGCCCCCTGGTGTCTGGGCTGGGAAAATGTGCCTGACTGTAATTGCCTGTCAGTGCGTTTGTGAAGCTACGGTTCAACACGAACCAAGTCTTTTTGTTTACTTTTCAGGAAAAACGGTGCAAGTTGCTCTTTTGTGATTCATCTGCAGAGACCGGCAATCGTTTCCGTCGCCTTCAATTTCAAATCCAGCCCTTGGACCTGCTGACATCCCCTCGGGACTGGTCCTGCAATCTGGATCTCCAAAAAACCCAATTAGCTGCCCGCGGCCTGAGGCCGATCTGTCCTCCGGATCTTAGCGACAGCGGCTGTTGAATTTGTGGAAAATCCCACTGAAGGACGGGCGGCGGATTAACCCCCATGGAAGACGTGATGAAATGTCCCTGAAATGACCAAAAAATACCCTAAAAACAGAGAAAAACAAGTTCAACCTGCTGAACGAAGGCTTTGTGTTTGCGCTGCTGCAGACGGACTGGATGGATTTTAATAATGCAATCAGGACCAGGTCCAGCTGTGGTGTTTTGTTTTTTTTCCTGGAGTTAAATCCTATGTTACCTCAGATCCTCCTGTGATTAGTTGTGAGTGCGTGAGCCTGTGCACAATCTGGACGGTAAGTAGGACGCCGCAGCTTCTTCCACCGGACCCAGATGCTCTCTGCTGGTGATACGGCCAAAAGTCCTGCAAAATCTCAGGGAAATTACATATTTTGTTTGATTTTTTTTGATGTGAAAAGAAATAAATCAAACAGGAAACACAAGTAAAAACGAGCCCTTTTTTCAAATGTTAATGTCAATTTATGTTTCAAACTTAAAGAAAAAAAAACAAAAAAATTGAACGGTAATTGTTACGTGCAGGAATTTGCGCTTCATACTGAGTCAGTGCCCAATAACCTTCAGCCTTTGGCAGCTATCACAACTTGTCAGGACTTTTTTTTTGCAGCAAAGAGTCTTTCTGTCCATTAATTTAGGGGATTTTCACCTGCACTTGCTGCAGATCAATTCAGTCTGTCCTGCACACGCAGCGTCTTTAACGTCTACCGTGACATTTTCAGTGATGTTCAGGCCCGAGGACCAGGGGATGGGGGGCAGGGGGGGGGGGGGGGGGGGTTATCCAGGTCCATTCAGACCTGCGGTTTTATCTGATAATTTCCCTGCTCTTCCTGATCTTGTCCTGACTTCTGCAGATCCCCTCGCTCGCCATTTCCATAGCAAGATTCATTTAGACTGTGGGAGTTCCGACCTGGGGGCCCTCTACTATGTCTTCATCGCCTCTGTGGCATCGGCTAGTTTGGTTTTCCGGCCTCGATGGTTGGCCGCCCAGAGGAGCCACAGGTTGCCGAGCGTCACCACAAGGTTTGACGAGTCGGGAATTTTTCGACAGCTGGCGACTCTTCGCCTGCCTTATGAGTTCTCACGCTCAGGAACGCTTCAGACAGGAGGTCGCCAAACCTTTTTGCACATGCTGCTACTGCTCTTTAATTTTTTGATTTATTCAGTCCATGAAATAAAAAGTTAAAAACCGTATTAACATTGGAAGAAAGGTTTGTTTTTTTGGATGCCCGTTTGCTGCAGGGGCCTGGGTTCGTGCCGGCTCCTCGGCTCTGGAGGAGTCATCCACTTACTTAGTATTCGGCACCGACACTGTCTCGGCTTTAAAAAAACATTTTCATAGACTCGGCTTCTTGTCGGACTGATTCGTCTGCATAATGCGGCTCAGTGGAGTTACCTCCAGATTTTACAACTTGTTTTTACTCCCGTCGATTGTTTTTACCTGTCGGATGCTTTTATCTGTAACTTTCCTTTCATGCCGCGTTTTTTTTACGCCATGGTTTTTTATCGACATGACTCTAGGAATGACACTGTCTGTAGGTCTGCCGACGCCATTATTTAATGGATTGCCATTCATTTGTTTTTTGTTTTTGCTGACATTAATGGTCCTCGGAGGATGAATCCTGCTGATCCCTGACCTGCTCGGCAAGATTAACCTAACTCCAGGTTTTCACTTTTTGGGTCAGTGTATTACATGTACAGTTCCTTTATTACACCATCTACTGCTCCTGGTTCCAGTCAACAGTGTTCATTACGAACACAAGTTGTTTTTTCCAGAGAAAATCCTGTAATTCTCTCTCCCAGCCACCCCCCCTCGAAATATCATTGAATCCCATGTGATTCAGGGCTTTACTCTCCAACCACCTGGAGAAAATGGGTTTTGAAAATGCAATAATTGTAAATGTGCCCACTCAAACAAGATCAAAGCTAAACAACATCTCCATCGAATTCATGTACCAGGAGGCCCCTTAAATGCTCACGGAGCTGCTGTGAAATTAGTCAGGTGAATTGAAAATCGCCCGATTTGGAATAAATGCTCCAGCAGGAGGCGGAGGAGGAGGAGGATGAGGGGAAAGAAGAGAATTAAAATGAGGGTGTGTTAATTTTTCACTAAATGCACCGCTGTGGACAGGAGCCCAGACTGTTGTGTATAAAATCCAAAATAGCCTGAAGGACAATTTTTACTGGGATTATAAAAACTTGAGTAGCTGGTTGTACGGGGCCTGTTATGGGCCCATAAATACAGCGAGGGGCGTCGCCTCAGGTGCTGCTGCCGCTGTAATATTGGAGCTAATTACACAGAAAAAAACAGCAGTGTGAGTCATAAAAGAGTCATTTAGTGTGATCCTGGCTCAGAGGAGCCGGGGGGGGGGGGGTGGGGTGGGGGTGGGGGGAATCAATAGCCGTGTTTAAAGGTTTGCTTCTACACCGCTCAATAGGAAACGCACGGCCGAGCCGAAGCACCGAGTCGGGGCCTCGGATCGATGCCATCGTTAAAAGCTGATTAATGCCCATCACGGCTGATGAAGACGAAGGATGGCAGCAGCGGGAGGGAAGATACGGACGCTTACAAAAGACTGGGAGGATATGAATTTGGCTCCAAATCCCCTGTTGCCCTGCCAGTCATTACCTTTCCATCTCCCTCCACCTTTATCCGTCTATCCCTCTGTTTCTCTCTGGCCGCCCAGATCCATCTCCTCCTGTCTTCTCTTTATTGTTATCCGTCCTCAGTTAGAGAGGCTTGTCACTGATGTGTGTGTGTGTGTGTGAGAGAGGGTTATTGATCCTTTTTCAGTGGATAAATGGTGCCGCGGTTTGGAGTCCAGTCTCCTCCCTCCGCTGTTATCTACCCAGAAAAGGACCAAATCTTCCTCTGTCCGTAGAAGTTTTTAAAAATGAAGGTAAATTTAGTGAATGTGAGGGGCGACACGAAAATGCCCCCCCCCCCAACCTGCTTTCAGGGAAACTATAATTGGTGAGACCGTGCTCAGGAAAACAGACAATGTTGGTTGTTTTTGTTCAATGACAACGACTTCCTGTGGTTGGGCGAGTAGGGACTGTCAGTAACAAAGGTGGACGTAGCATTTACAGCGTAGGAAAACCTGTTACGGTGTGTGTGTGTGTGTGTGTGGGGGGGTACTCGAAACAAGCTGGTTCCCGTCCAGCCACCTCTGAAGGAAATAATGTTCATAGCTGTTGAAAAGATGTAGGGGGCTTGACGAATCGCCCGATAACAGTGAAACGACCGTCACATTTTCTCGGAGGCGCTCATCGCGTCACGCTTTGGGGATCGAGTTGTTACAGGCCCGGACCCAGACCCGGACCCGACCCCAACCGTTGGGTCCGCGGCAATGCTCGTGGCTGCAGGGTGATGTTACAGGGTGATGCTTTCTCTCCCATCATAGACAACCCTCGGCTCAAGGTTTGATCTGCTTTATTTCAGCCGATGAAATCCGTTAAAAGTTACCCTGATCGGGTTGTAGGACTCGTTTGCTGCAATGTAAAGGGACTGAAGTAGTTGTGGGAAAAAAAAGTGACCTGGAAAGAGACGTTCAGATCCTGCTCACGCTCAGATGACGAGTCAGGGCCTGAACCGGGCCTGAACCGGGCCTGAATGTCGGATTGCTGGTTTCGTCGTTGCATTTGACACCACATGTTCTGAGAGGATTGAAACCAAAGTCATGTCCAGCTGACGGCTCTGCCCGACTCACATGATGGCAATTCAGTATTAGTATGGACCTAGCATTAGTCTGAAAGGCTGGACCAGGAGCCTGTGGCTTCGTTTTCCCAATACAACGGCGCTGCCTTGCCCGGAGGCCCCCCGACGCTGTGATGGGTGGGTCTGAAAGCCACCTGCTTGGTTCAGCCTGCAGATCCGCTCCACAGTCACCACACTGTTTTACAAAGAGTTTGATCCGATTAAATGATGCGTTGATGTAAAGATTTGATGAGGTGGGAACAGTCGCGGTTTGGTTTGGTTCAGACACAAAAACAACTTGGTTCGGTTTAAGGTTTGATCGTGGTTTGGGTTAAAATAAGTAATTCGCTGTGGTTACAAGACCATTGTTGTCATGGTTACAATACTAAACACTCAGTTAAGGTTGAGCGCTCAGATTCAACACTTGTCACACTTGTCTCCTGTGTCAAAAGGACAAAGTCCTGTGTTTTCTCGACTCGTCCATTCAACCCAAACCTCGTCCCAACGCGGACTTTGTCGCTCTTTATACAATGTCCCCTGACTTCCTCCTTTGCTCCCATAATAATAATAAAATCTAAACTAGTGTCCTACGCCATCCTAGCATTTATTCCTCTGTGTTGGTGTCACTCTGCAATTACACCACCAAACCATTAGTTGGCGGCGACGTTGATATGCCACCGTGTGAGTTTCTTTGCCACTGTTTTCCACCAGTATAAGTCAGTTGTTTTTTTTTTACTGTCAAGAGTCAGATCTGGATTTCAGAGAAAAGGCAAACAACAAACAACAAACCAATAGAACCAAACTATCCTCAGTCTCACTGACAGGTAAACAATGGAAATAATGGAGATGGTCGGCCAGTGTGTTTTGATGTTGCACCGTGTTGTAGACAGGTTCAACTCCCGATGTCCCTGTGTTAATGGAGATTCCTGCATCCGCAACCCAGTGGTCTAACTGAAATGACGTTCTAAAGATCATCCACTGCTGTTTATGACCTTCACGCCTCTTTCTCTTCCTCTCCTCAGATCCGACTATGAGACCGAGTACGGCAGATACCCCGATGACCACTACAACAGGTACGGCAACCGTCTGCAGGACGCGTTCACGTGTCGTTTTCCGAAGGGTACGATCAAACCGTGTATTCCGTCGTCGAGAAAGCTCCGACTCGTCTGCAGCTAACGGAGACCTGCCGCATTCGTTCTGATTCCCTCAGAAAACAGAAGCAATTGGTTCATTTGTGCCTTGTTCAACAACATAAAGTATTTTCAAACAGAAAAGAGAAAAATTTAATGGTTGTGTTTAATGGCTTATTAATTCTCTACTCCAGAACTTTAACAAGCTACCGAATGCAAAATGAGAAAAACGATGGATGGAAACGCTTTGCCATCAGGCGCTATTATGGGCAACAGGGGAAAATGACTCGTTCAAGAGCTTCAGGCTTATGAGGGATGAGAGTCGGCTGCATCTGAACGCCCCAGAAAAACAGTGAAGTTGTCTGACAGAGCAAACAGAGCAGATATTCTCATTAGAGCTGCCTGGAAACTGAACTGATGTCTTGGTCCCGCTCCCACTGGTTGATCGAGGCGGCAGTGGCGGTGGCGGCGGTGGCGGTGGCGGTGGCAGCGGCTCTGGGTGACCTCGGATGTCATCCCGACCGCTCCTAAATGTGTTTCCTGAGTGGCTCAGACTGCACAAATTGGCTGCCCCCTGAGAGCGCCAACGACCCCGGGCCTCCATTTGCTGCTGGCGCGCACCGGCGAGCCCGATTTCCCTCGGCTGATGGCGGCGTACGCGAGGCTTCCAAAAGGTTAGGAAACCGCCGCCTCCCTCTGAGAGCTGTGTTGCGGTTCCAGGAAGCGATCAAAGCTGCGAGCGGATCCTTCTTTGACCTCGTGCTGCGTTCGACTTCGCTACGGTGGAAGAGCCGTTTTTTTGAGGATGAGTGCAGCTGCCCCCCCCCACCCGCCTTCAGTTTAGAAAATTATGCAAAAAAAAAAAAAAACAGAGGACGAACAGGTCACCCTGAACAAAATACTGTACATCAGAGAGAGAGAACACGACGCATCAAAATCACATCACTGGGATGTTTTGTGAAACGCAATAAATGGGACAGACTGAAAAAAAAACGATAAAAGATAGAGAAAGACAAAGAGCAAGATAAAAAAGAGAGAGAGGAGACAATCGATGATAACAAAAGAAACAAAGAGAGAATAACGGTGAATCAAACCAGGAGGAGGACGAGTGGAACTAAAGAGGCAAAGAAAGAGGAAACACCGAAGAATAATTATCGAATGATTAATAATAAAAAAGACAGTTATATTCCAAAAAAAAAACAAGATTTGGGAAGAGTTTTAAAGAAGGAGAGATGCAAATTATGGCATTATGGGAAATGTCGTCACTTGACCAACATTAGCGACTAAAAGTCGGCGTCAATTTTGACCTTTTTTCCTTTGAATCTGTTTCTCACAAATTTATGAAATATACAATACACATGAAATATAAATTCCATGTAGAAGATGGTGAGAGCTAAAAAAAATGGGGTTTTTGCCTGTTTTGCCTTAAGGGGGATAGAAAATATAGTTTGTACTTTCAAAGTTTTCAGTCGACCTTGGAAACTGTCAGCGCGTTGGAGCCTGAACCCGCCGCTGAGGTTGATACACCCCGACCTCCGTGGGCTCGGCCGGCGAGAGTCCGGAAATAAGAGAAAAAAAGCAAAGCAAAGCTGTGGGTCGCTCAACGTTCACGGCGACGGCAGAGTGTGAAGGGACGGAGGCCACGACAACGTTCGTTAAAACCCAGACGGAAACGCGTTAAACCGAATTACATTTCCTCTGATGCAGAAAATGAAATTTTAGTAAAACTTTTGTCATGTTTGGTTGTGTGTGTGTGTGTGTACGTGTGTGCGTGTGGATGTGTGCACGCACATTTAAACTAAGTTGACCTCATGGGGGAGGCATGTGTGTGTATGTATGTCTAACTAAGGGAGAGGAAAGGAGGAGATAGAAGAAGAGAGGAGAGAGAGCAGATTAAAGGAGAGAGAGGGAGAGAGAGAGGAGGAGGAGAGGGGAGGAAGAGGAGGAAGGGAGGGGGAAATAGAGAGAGAGAGAGAGAGAGGAGAGAGAGAAGGAAGGTAAAAGAAGAAAGGAGGAGAAGAGCTAGGAATTAGAGAGATGGAGGATTTAATTAGAGGTGGAGTAAGTCTGATGCTTAGAAGGGGAGAGAGAAAAGATGGAGGTGAAGTGAGAAGGAAAAGGGAAGAAAGAGAAGAGAACAGAGAGAGAGAGAGAGGAGAGTAGAGACAGAGTAACGACAGAAAAGAAAGCAGGAGGAGAGAGGAGAGAAAAGATGGAGGGATGGAGGGATGGAGGGCTGCACTGTAGAAACCAGAGGGAAAAAAGATGGAGGTGAAGTGGTAGAAAGAAAAAGGGAAATGTCACATGATGTGACTTCAATTCAGCGTGCGTATGTGTTGCGTGTCTGTGTCGCGTGTGTGTCGCGGTGTGTGTGTCGCGTGTGTGTGTCACGTGTGTTTTGCGGTGTGTGTGTGTCATGTATGTTTTGCGGTGTGTGTCTGTGCTGTGTGTGTTTTGCGGTGTGTGTGTCACATGTGTTTTGCGGTGTGTGTGTGTTGCGTGTATTTTGCAGTGTGTGTGTCGCGTGTGTGTGATGGCACAGTGTTATTGTCCCTCTTTGCTGTTCCACAGGAACCTTGACGTGTCCTTGTGTTTTCTGTAGCAGAACCACTGCTACAGAACCACTGCAGTGTTTCCCGTTGTTGGCCTCTCACTTACATGCTGACGCCCTACGGCCCGGCCCAGCCCGGCCCGGACCACTGGACTCTGGTGCTTTACGGACCTGCCGTTTAGATTTAAGGACCGGGGACCTTTATGTATCCGCAGCACCGGACGTTCCCTCTGAGCCGAGTGAGCGGCGAGCGGCGCGGTGTCACGGCCCAGATACTGCCCCGGTTCCGGGTCCCCCTCGGTCCAAATCACCAGGGCTGTTCCTGCTCCCCCCGTTTCACCGAGGAGACTCGTGGCAGAGATTTTGATCCAGGCACAGAGATGTTATCCTTCTTGTCATGGGACAGTTGTGTCACTTTCTCAGGCAAGAGGGTCACGATTTTATCCGAGTCCAGAAGCTTTAAGGAGATGCGAGGACCTGGCAGGGTCGAGCCTGCAGTCCGGGTCCTGAGATGGACCAGTGGGTTTACATTCCCGGGCAGAACCCTCCTATCTCAGCTCTGGTGTCGCTGCAGTGCATTGACAGATGATTAATTGCTTCTGGGAGATAAACCTCGATCTCGGAGTTGATGATTTGTTTGTTGGCGACTTGTTGCTGCCACGTTAGCTCGTCCTGGTGTTTTTATTGGGCAGCTTAACACAGGCGGTGCCTCCGGGGACTTCAGGGCTCTTTGAAGTACAAATCTATCACCGCATATATACGTATAAATGATTCACTGTATTTTTTGTAGGTTGGATAACAGGCGTATCCCTCCACTGCATCTCACGGGTTATTCCTCACTGGAAAACGCCCGTTATTGGACCTTTGCGTTGAGATGAGTCCCAGTACAGTGACCTACAGGTGTGTTAAGGCGTAGTCACCAGAGCTGAGCTGAGCATTTTGTTGTTCATTTAAAGCTTCGTCCACTGATTTTAGCTTGTCACTCTTGTAACACTGTTGGACCCTTAAAACGACATTTTTAGTTCTGGCTAAAGTATTTGGCAGCAGAGATGGGGGGGGGGCTACACAGACCCTGTGAGATCACTCATTTCTAACCCCACACCCCCTGAGATTTTACTTTTCAAACACATTGTCTTCAGAGCTGACCCACAGTGACTTGAGTAACATCACCTGGGGACATTAACCCGATGTCGCGTGGGACACTGAAGGATTTCTACTACTTTTAGGGCCGATTTATGCTTTTGTGTCGAATCTACGCCGTAGCCACCACAAATGGCCTACGACGTCGTCATCACTTACACT
This sequence comes from Istiophorus platypterus, assembly GCA_016859345.1. Classification (NCBI taxonomy): domain Eukaryota; kingdom Metazoa; phylum Chordata; class Actinopteri; order Istiophoriformes; family Istiophoridae; genus Istiophorus; species Istiophorus platypterus. The sequence continues at coordinate 27,797,450 of CM029121.1, read as the reverse complement.
TCATGTTGGCGTCGCTCTGTGGTTTCACCACTAAACCACTAGTTGGCGGCAGCGTTTATATGCCACTGTGTTGAGTTTCTTATCCACTGTTCTCCACCGAGCGGATCTCGATGGAGCTGGAGCCGATGGATTTTTAACAACGGTTTTAGTTTTTCCTGAAATTACTGCGATGAAGAAATGAGAGAAGATGTTGGAGGAGACGTTCTGGACGATGGCGGCAAAGAAGGCGAAGCCGGCAATGCGACGCCACCGAGCCGACCAATCACAGCTCTTCTGGTCAGATTCAGCAGAAGCATAAATTGGCCTTTAGTCCCCAGCATCTGAATCCAGACTTCGATGGATAAAATGCGGTGAACCTACTGTCAGTGCCGTAAACAGACCGTAAATACCGAGAGCAGATGTGCTGAGTTGAGTGATTCGGTTTTTCTCGTTTATTTCTGATTACTTTTTTTCACTGCTGCATTACTTAATATCAATCTGAGCCCCAGTTAACGGCATCTTTCTCAGTAACGGCACCGTGCTCACAAAACAGCGAAGCCGGTGACTGAGAGGATAATTTGCCGAAGCTCTAAACACATTTTCATCGCCGCTCCTCCGCGAATGCACAGCCTGTAAAACTCCCCAAAGCGCTGACGGCGACACGGCTGTTATTTGTGGACACACACGATCACACACACACACACAGGCGTACACACTCACGGGACTCAGGAAATTTCAGAAAACAAACACAGGAAAAAAAACCCAACAACACTCGCTCGCATTTGTTGTTGAGGAAATGTGCAGCCGCGGCGTTGTAACGCGAGCGAACTGGCGGTTTGGTGAAAGCAGCGGTCGGGTCGCTTACAGTTCACCTCCTCGCCCCCTCCCAGCCTGTAGCTCCTCCTCCGTCGGACGCCCCAAACTCGCCCCGCGCCGCCCAGAGGCGGCGGATGACGGGCGGCGAGCAGGGGGCTGCTATGGTATGGCGTCACGGAGTGGGAGTACCCGTCGCCTCGGAAGCGCCCGGGCAGCCAGAGGCACACTGGGAAACGGAGTTCGACTAGAGCAAAAAATAACCTGTGGCAGATTGTTCACACGTGCACCTGTCAGGGGTCATGAACTCCAGGTAGATCATAGGTCAAACCCACAAAAAATTCTGACAATGGTCGTACGATCACATCTGAAGGAAAATAGACAAATACTGGCAAACGCAGCATCGGAGCTCAGCTTTAGACTTTTTAACTTTTTAGATTCTGGTCATCATGTTGTTGTACTGTTATAGACAACAAAACCGGGCCCCGGGTCCCATAAACAACCAATCACAGACGTTAAGAGCATTTCTACGAAGGCCCTTAAATTCCTACACGCATTTCCCAAAGCAAGCCGCGCACACCGCCTCTTGTCGTTGTGTTGAATGAAATTTAATGTTGTATTTCTTATTTATCCGTCTGTAAATCAGCAGACAGATTATAAACAGTTAAATATCCCACATGCAAAATATATTAAAAGTAGTCACATCACAAAGTGTGAGTGGGTTAAATGACACAAAGACAAGTTTTACACTCAGAGCTGTTCATTGTGAATTAAAACGTCAGCAGCTTTCAGTTTAACGCTGCTGTCCCTTAAATTAATGTTCCTGGGTGGAGGTCAGTTTAAGAAAGAGCCTGTTGAAGTGTAAATTAACAAACTATGGTTGTTTTGGCTCCAGGGGAGACGTTACTCGTATCAAACCTAAAACGGAGCAGTGGCGGCTCCCATCAGCTTCCAGGTCACAGACTGCGAGCGCCGACGTCTCCCTGTCCTCGTTTCTGCATTAAAGTCCTACAGGAATGTGACAAACAACCTACGCGCCGCAAATATAAAAAAAGAGAAAAACAGGAACCTGAAAATAACCGTCGGGGAAAATGGCACCAGCCAGAAGTGCTGAATACATCACGTTGGGTGAGAGGAAGAAGGAGAGGTGGGGGGATAACGATGGAAACCAATGGAAAATGGCTGAAACCAATGTGAAACCGACTTAAACTGAAGGAAAATGATGGAAACTGACGGAAAATGTTGCCGGAAACTGACTTACTCTCTAAATTATAACGCCACTAATTGTACATCAAATGTCACATTGCAAGAAAACCGGTGTTCATGATAACAGAATTAACTCAGGAATGAAAGGAAACAAAAACAAGACGTAGGATTTGGTTCCTCCGAAGAGTCACTCATCAATCTGCCGTCTTTTCCTATGAGCATATTTGGTTACGGTGCTTTTGAGAAACGGCCCTCAAGCCGAATGACGTCAATTAAATTGAATGATCTTGGCCTTAAGATGCTACTTCGACATGCTGATGTAAATGTAAATGCACAATAACTAGAACTCGGAACGGTAATTACTCTTTCTGGTGAACTGATTCAGGGTTTGACTGGGAAACCTGCTCCCTCTGTCCACGGTGAAAAAAGGAAAAGAACATCCTGTACGTGCTCCTGGTGAATACGAAACGAAGTGATCCTGAAAAGCAGCGGCGCCACACCTGACCTGCTCACTCGACTTCCCCAAGACAAAGGTTAAAAGGAAAAGAAAAAGGACTAGAATGTAAAAACAACGGTGGACTGGCGGTGGCTGACCGCCAACGCCACAGGCGTCCAAACGCGGATCACTGCAGGCGGCCAAGGACAGGTGGAGGAGGAGGAGGAGGAGGAGGAGGACTGTACCGGAGCTGTGGAGTAAGAGGATCAGAGAGAGGAGCAGAGGATGGAGAGAACAACAGACGAGAGCATAGAGAGAGAGAAGAAAAGGGGCTGACAGCATGAAAAACGAGTGTGTTGGCATCTGGCGTTCGCTCGGATAAACGCCCCCCCCCCACTCACACACACACACACACACACACACACACACAAACACACACACAAACACACACACTCCCCCCATCCCTCCGTTCACTCGTCCGCATCATCATCATCCCTTTTTCGTCTTTTCCTCACATATCTCCTTACACGTGCCCCCATTTCACGCCCCACCACAGGAGCCCGGATGATTCATTTTGTGCAGCGCGGCTCCGGTCGAGGTTCAGCCGCCGTGGGATAATCTGACGGCGTCCTCGGCGAGGGGGGAAAAAAAAACGACCCCCCCCCCTTCGCCAAAACGCAACGGCATCGGTCGCTCGTTCGATCGCAGAGAACAGCCCACGTCGGGGCTTTTTCCACGAGGTTGTGCTAATAAGTGACAGTTTCTCTCTAAGCGGTGGCGACAGCGGTAGCATCATGGGGTCAGGGGTCAGAGGGTTGGGCCTACAAAGGCTCCAACTTTGAGACAGGAAGACTCGGGTTTAGTTCCCATCTCCTACTGGTCAGTGCTGGAATTTTTGGAGTGTTTGGAGTTTTCTGGTATTCGGTGTTGAACCTTAGCTCGGGACAAACTGACATGATCAGCTGGAATAAATGGAAGTAAAGCTACGCTTCATTATGCTTCCGTGTCCTTCGCCGTCCTGAGCGTTTATACCTCTGCACTGGTGTCACTCTGCAGTTACATCACCAAACCACTCGTTGGCTAGTGTTGGCGGCGGCGAAGGAGGAGGACCCTGAGAGGCGAAGCTACTGAGCCGACCAATCGCAGGTCTATGTGTCGTTGCGACACATAGTTAAATTTTTTTGGGAGGTGAACGTCAGATTAAGACGAAGGTTCGACACAATTAATCAGCTTTTACTTTGATGATTGTGTCGATGCCGCGTGTGAATTTTTACAGTAAATAAAACTCATACCAACTCATATGTACAAGAAATGTCAGCCACCTACCGAACTGTGTGAAGCTGAGCCTCGTCACAGTCCTTCAATAGCTTCAAACAGTGTTTAAGCTGGTAAAGCTTTCATTTGAATGGCTGACTGTTGGTGTGCTGACATTTTAAAGCCACGTAGCCGGAACAAGGTGAAAGCTTTGCCAGTGTTTGCTTTCGGCTTCGACTCCATCGAGATCCGCTCGGTTTCGGTCGCCGTCGTTTCGAAGTGACACCAATGAAAACGGCAAAAGAAACTCAACGCAGCGGCACATAGACGCTGGCGCCAACTAACGGTTTGGTGGCGTAGGTCTAGTGTATCGCCAATGCAGAGGTATAAACACTCACCACGTTGTAGGACACTTTTGGTGGCTACGGCGTAAAATGGACGTAGCAGCATAAATCCAGCCTTAGAGTGTGATTTCCTGGAGGCAGTTAGTACCAGCCTGAACTAGACTTGTATCGGAAATACCAGCAGTAATAAGAGTTAGTTCATTTTCGGCTATAATGTTCTGTTCAAAGCATTTGAAGTTAAAGAAAAAAAAAATCAAATAAAGGCTAAAGATCAGCGTGTAAAGATTGTGACTTGTGAAAGTTAAGCCAGAAAATAAATCAAAAACCAATTACAAGAAAATAAATCACAAGAAACCAGAAATCCTGGCTCATTTAAAAATAACTAGAAAGAGGAAGTGATGAGAGAGGACGTTTGAACAGCCTGTGGTGCTGAAATAGAGTCTAATAACGTTACAAGTAAATAATGTGATTTTGCAACCATAAATCTGCCAAATAGAGCCAAACACCATCAGATGAAATTTGAGCAGAATGATCTGAAATTGCCTCACTGCCACCTGGACCCAAACGCCTGGACGTTCTAATGGCTAAAAATCCAAACAATGTTCATGTTTCAATCGCAATAATCCTGAGCTGCCTTAGTGAACCTTTATTTTCCTTAATCATTTTGTGCAGAGAGAACAACCCTCTCAGCAGCATTTGTCCAAACGCGAAGACTTGACCCTCCGAGCCACTTTTTCATGGACGCCGCCTTCTCTGAGGAAGCCTCCAGCAGTGATCAGGAGGATTCCATTTATTCATTTATTCATTTATTCACTTGTTTTGTGTTTCTGGTTTTTTCCTCCTGGAGAATTACACAGCTACGGTTTGTGAGAGTAACTGTTCAGCCGCTGCTCGGCGGCGGCCGGGCCGTGTCGACACCGCCGTCCTGTAAATATTTATAGGCGTTTATCTGCCGGGCTGCAGGATTATCAGCTTAGCGAGCTACGGTGGCCCCGTCGGCCGGCGCCCCTGCGCACCCGCACCCGCGCCCGTCATGCCGATGCGTTGAGCTGGGACGAACACGCCGGGAGGTCTGGGTGCGTGTGTGTGTGTGTGCGTGTGTGTGTGTGTGCGCGTGTGTGTCTGCGATCGTACAACCGCTTGAATCGGACTAAAAACCCAACAAACTTGCTGATGGTTCGGTTAATCCTGCGCCGCGCTCCGGTACTTTCACGGAGGCAAAAACAGCTGGCGTGACACTTCCACAGCAGCTCACGCGCCTCCCCGGAAAGAGGCGTAAAGAAAAAAACAAAACAACAACAACGACAAAAAAAACAAACAAGAATCCTGAACCGTAGGAGACGGAGATAAAAATACCTCTATAGAGAGAAAGAGAAAATAACTAACAGCTGTCAGCGTTTTTATCTCCGTCGCCTCCGCTCCTGTCTCCGCGTTGATCTTTACATCCTGTCTAACTTTCTTCTAGACACGTTTCAATAGATTGATCCTTTTTAAAACTTTTGTTGAACCAGCAAAGGCTCATTAAGATTAAAAATCTGGGCAGCAGACAACAACATACACTGATCAGCCACAGCACGAGAAGCAGTTACTGATGTTAATGTTTTTGGCCGAAGGGCGTAAAACAGATGAAAAGGCCGTAACGCGATCGGCGTTTATGAAATCACGACTAGACAAAGTCATAAAAGCATCAAACCCTGGAACAACCGAGAGCAGCGTCTAAAAACGACCTCGGAGAAGAGTCGAGCCCTTAACATGAAGATGAGGAAGATGAAGACTGATCTGACACTGGGGGGGGGGGCAGAGAGGGAGGGTGGGAGAGAGAGAGGGAGAGAGGGGGGAGAGAGAGAGAGAGAGAGAGAGAGAGAGGGAGGGAGAGAGAGAGATAGAGAGAGGGAGAGAGAGGGAGAGAGAGAGAGGGAGAGGGAGAGAGAGAGGGAGAGGGGGGAGAGGAAGAGAGAGAGAGGGGGAGAGAGGGAGAGGGAGGGAGAGAGAGAGAGAGAGAGAGAGAGGGAGGGAGGGAGGGAGAGAGAGGGAGAGAGAGAGGGAGAGAGAGAGAGAGAGGGAGAGAGAGAGAGAGAGGGGAGGGCGTCAGAGGTTGACACCAGATGGATGTTTCTGTTAATTCGTCACGTTTTACCTGCGGTCGACACGTGTGAAGGCTCCAGAGTCACAGCTGGACATGACGCCGCTACGCTCACGTGTCGGGACGACCAGAACCGGGGGATTAGAACCGGGGGGGGGCGCAGAACCAGGTTGGACCAGAACCTGGGGGGGCCAGAACAAGGAACGCTCAGAACCGGGGGGGGATCAGAAGCAGGAGGGGAAACAGAACCAGGAACGCAAAGAACAAGGGGGGGGCCAGAACCAGGGTGACCAGAACCAAGCGACCAGAACCAGGTTGACCAGAACCGGAGAAGAGCAGAACTACGGGGGGACCAGAGCCAGGGACAACCAGAGCCGGGGACAGCCAGAACCAGGGATGATCAGAACCGGAAGGATCAGAACTAGGGGGGGACCAGAACCAGGCTGACCAGAACCGGGGGGGACCAGAACCGGGGAACCAGAACCAGGGGGGGACCAGAACCAGGGTGACCAGAACCGGGGACACCAGAACCGGGGACACCAGAACCGGGGGGGACCAGAACCGGGGGACCAGAACCAGGGACAACAGGAATCAGGAGTGACAAGAACCAGGGTGACCAGAACCGGGGGCACCAGAACCGGGTTGACCAGAACCGGGGATGATCAGAACTGGGGACAACCAGAATCAGGAGGGGATCAGAACCAGGGTGACCAGAACCAGGGTGACCAGAACCGGGGGGACCAGAACCGGGGGACCAGAACCGGGAAAACCAGAACCGGGGTGACAAGAACCGGGGAGGACCAGAACCAGGGGGGACCAGAACCAGGGTGACCAGAACCGGGGGCCCAGAACCGGGTTGACCAGAACCGGGGGGGACAAGAACCAGGGGGAGACCAGAACTGGGGATAACCAGAATCAGGAGCGACCAGAATCAGGAGCGACCAGAACCGGTATCAACCGGAACCGGGGACAAACAAAACTGTGCCAAATTGCTGGTGTTTCCTCCAACTGGTGCTGGTGCAGATTATTCAGTCCTCAGTTATCATGTCCCTCTAGGGAGCAGACGTCGACTGACATCTCTTCAGACCTGCTGCTGAGACCCCCACTTCTAGTCCCCTAGTCCCTAGTCCCCTAGACCCCTAGACCCCTAGACCCCTGGACCCCCACCCCTAGACCCCTAGTCCCCTTGTCCCCTAGACCCCCTAGTCCTCTAGTCCCCTAGACCCTAGTCCCCTAGTCCCCTAGACCCTAGTCCCCTAGTCCCCTAGACCCCTAAACCCCTAGTCCCCTAGACCCTAGTCCCCTAGTCCCCTAGACCCCCTACCCCTAGTCCTCTAGTCCCCTAGACCCTAGTCCCCTAGTCCCCTAGACCCCTAAACCCCTAGTCCCCTAGTACCCTAGTCCCCTAGTCCCCTAGTCCCCTAGTCCCCTAGACCCCAAAACCCCTAGTCCCTAGTCCCTCCCATTCACACACCGATGACATCAGGGGCGATTCTGGGGTTCAGTGACTTGCCCCAGGGCACTTCGCCATGTGGACTGGAGGTCACCCCTGAAATGTGGGGGAATATATAAACTGCATGTAAATGTATCAGGCTGTAATCCCTTAAACTTGTCAGCTGGGTTAATCTTCCATTTCACGCCTTGATCATCATCATTGTAAATGTGTTTTTCTTTTTTTTCCATGCCAACAAAGCACCTTTGAGATGAACCGAGTGGGCGCACGCAGGTGTGTGCGTTCATCTGTGTGTGCGCTACAATGAGGCGTATTCACCCCCCCCCACCCACAGGCGGTTCTCCTCCAGCTGTAGATGGCTGCCGTGATAGACAGCAGAGGTTGACAGGGAGAGGAAAGGCTGCTCACGCCCCCCCATCGCTTCCTCTATCCCTCACCGCATCAAATTGAAGCTGTCAGTCAGCTATCACCCGCAGCACAACACACTCTACCAGGCAGCAACAGCCGGGGGGGGGGTCCACGTCGTCGAGCCTCAACACGCCATTGGATGCAGGAAACAACGGAAACGAGGAAACGTGGGATTATTGATGGAGTCAGGGCCTGTTTTACATTTATATAAAATATAAAAATAAGAAAGTTTCATTCGCCTCCGGCAGGTAACCCGGCTCTAAGACCAAACTCACCTCCAGCCGACTTTCAGCCGCGGCCACGTAACAAAGGCAGAGCCTTCATTCTCAATTAAATCCTTTATGGATCATTTTTAAAACGTTTATGAGAATTAAGCGACGCTTTGTCCCGAGGTTTCGTGGGTTGGCGGACTGGGTGGAGACAGAGAGAGAGAGAGAGAGAGAAGAGAGAAAACGTCCTTCTGCAGGAAGGTGTCAGGGTCTAGATGTGAACCGGTCGCTGATGAGCTGGATGGCCCCCGGGGGGTCCGAGGCCCCCGGGCGACCCCCCGCAGAGCTCGGACTGCTGACGGCCTTAATAGGAAACCTTAATGGGAAGCTTTCAGGAGGCACGGGCCCCTCATCGGCCCGGGGGCCCGTGTTGACCCCCTGTCCGATCGCCCGCATTGGGCGGACGTGAGCGTCGGAGCAAAGCAAGATGGCGGCGTAGTCCGATGAATCCTGGGTGCTTCCTTTACCTGGGGAGGAGATGTGACCAGGACATGCTACAGGACCAGGCCCGTGTGATGTTCTGGTTCTGTTCTGTCTGGGAAACCCTGGGTTCTGGCCTTCAGGTGGATGCTACTAATGAATATCAATTTGCCCCTCTCTTGTCAATAAATCCCAAATCAAGAATGCGTTGGTCCGTCTCTCGACACCTTGGCTCTCGGCTCCAAGCCCGTTGGTTCCTACTGAAATAAATCTTTAAAATCTCTAAATCTTTAAAAACATCTCACAACATATATAGAATCTATCTAAAAAAATTCTCAGTAATTTTCCTGAAAACAGCTGCTCACTATAGTTTTTTTATGAAACCAATGGGAGGATATAGTGCATCTATTGGGGACTACTTTCAGTGGTGGATTAATCCCCATTCGGTCCTGTTTGAGGATGAAGTACAAGTATAACTTAATAGAAAATGGAAATACTCTCTAAAGTACAAGTACCTTAAAATTGCTCGTTAAAAGTACAGTACTTGGTTAATAAATATACTTAGTAAAAAGCTATTTTCAAAATGTTCTGCCTTTATATTTAAGTGCGATTAATAATTGAAATTGTGCTGAATAGAAGTTTTTCAGAATTAGATCATAAATTCTGTATTAATTATACTTAACCAAACTTCATTTTTTATGGCTGTGAACCAACAACTTTAAATGAGAGAAAAAGTCCCTTTTGATTTTCGTATCAATTGTCTCAGACCAAAGAGTCGCCGATGTGACTGGTGCACTAATGGAACGAGGAGCAGACGGGAGTCTGGCGCCGGTGTCTGGTCCCCGTTCTGACCCGGCTCCGGCTCCGCCTCCGGCTCCAACAAACCATCACGGCGCCGCCTCGCCTCCCTCCAGCTAAAGGTCGAACGTGCCAATCTAACTAATGGAGGAACGAGTTTAAGGTAAAAATAAATAGCCGAGGTGCGAACGGGACCCAATTATGGCCGGCCCCCGGGGGGGTGGGGGTGGGGGCTGAATACTAAAGAGCCGGCCTGCCGTCATTCATCCGACAGTCAGTCAACTCTCCTCACGCACCTTCCACCTGCCACCTGCCAACAGTGTGTGAGGGGGTGTTGCTGCATTCATCCCCCTAAGAGCTTCTTTCTCCACATTATTTACATTTTAAAATATTTATTTTTGTGTGGTTTCCATTGGTTTGTTGTGTGTATTAAATGTTAAACCTCCAGTTTAATGGAGTCAAGCTTAACACCTTTTGAACTACGCCACTATAAAGTAATTTAAGGACTCTCAAGTTCATGTTAATTCTCATTAATATGAGGGTGTTGTAAAGTGCTATGCAGGTTGTGAAGCCCCTGGAAGCAAAATAGTGACACTGAGAACAAGTCATTTTTAGTCAGAAAATATCAAAAACTGACAAAACCAGCTTTATAGATTTAACATTTTCTAGTTTTCTGTCATAGTCAACTCAGGATTTTTGATGTTTTTCGACTGTTGGTTTTGTAGAGAAAGTTTTTGCTTTTGGCTTCAGGGAGTATTGTCGGATATTTTCATTATTTTCTGATGTTTCACAGCCTGAGCAGTCAACCAGTTATCAAAGAAGAAAATTGATAGATGTATTGATCATGAAAATCATTGTGAGTTGCACAGTTTGGTTATTGAATAATATGCCATATGTTTTCTCGCTGTTAATTACTTGACACACAGAATGGAGGCAATTTTGCTGAAACACAGCTTTATGAAAAATGACCACAATATTGGCTAAACAAAAAAAAATAAAACCAGATTTTGACATGGGGTCCCTCTACGTGACCGGGGGGGCCATGAGATGGAGGAGGGAGGGCCCATTGTGGTCCTTATCGTACTTCAGTGGAGCAGATTTTAATTAAATTTGTCATTAATCAGATCGTGAAGACCCATTCGATGTGTGTCTACATAAGATATTTAGACTCGGTCACACACACACACACACCGTCCTGCTACAACTGACGTGGATTCATCCGCCGCTGAAAATAGTCCCTAACAAATGAACTATTTCCGTGTTCGTTTCAGGAAAAAATGAGTCACGTCCTGAGTAAGAACCAGGGGAGACAGAGCAGAGCAGAGAAGTCAGGAAGTGTTGAGAGACGAACTAACACATATTGATTTTGGTCTTTCATGGGACTTGTTCAGAATAAGAAAAATAAGACCAGGCTTGTCCTTTGAGGAGAAATAAATATCAGTGGTGTGGACGATGGATATTGATCAACCAACCCTGAAAGAAAAAAATAAAGTGAGAGAAAACAAGTGAGTCGTTCAGGCAACGGTGTCGCTTGTGGTGGATTTATTTTATACCTTCAACATTTAAAAGTCAAAGTTCTGTCTTTAAATTTCTTCTTCAACTCATTTATTTTAAAAATAGGATTTCTTTTTTTTTTTTTATAAAAGTCAATTGTTGCTGCAAAAATGAAGCAGAGCCTTGGGCAGCAGTGCATTATGGGACTTTGTCTGCGCTGTGTGTATGTTTAAAGCTTATATGTGTGTGTGTGTGTGTGTGTGTGTCCTTCGCAGGGTATTTGACTACCAGCGCGTCCCCTCCTCGGTCCCCGTGGATCCCGGCCCCGTCAAGCGGCCCCGTCCCTCATCCTCCTCCTCCTCCTCCTCCTCCATGGCGGCTCTGAGGATGAAGAGCAGCAGAGCGTCCAGCAGGGGCAACAACAACATGAACATGCCCCCCTCCTCCTCCTCCTCCTCCAGCGGCAGCAACAACAGCAAAGCAAAATGTAAGAGAAACACTGCATCCATACACTCCCCGACCAACCATAGCAGCCAAAGGACACACATACACACAGCAGGGCCGGAAAGTTACTAAGTACTCAAAAACAATCAAGAGATACTTGTATTTTACTCCAGTTGTTCCTTTTTGTGACGCTTTATGTTTTTACTCTGCTAAATTAAATAAGACAGTCATGTATTGTACTTCATACTCATTGACCAGATATAAGCCACAAATAAAGAAGGATGTAATATAATAGATTAAGCTACAGAATTAGCGACATTTAAGTGATGTTTACAACACTAATGTTCCCATAGCTATAGGCCAGTAATCTTTCTGCATAATAAATACTTTTCCTTTTGGTACTTTGAGAGTATTTTGATACTAATATCTGCTTTTACTTTAGTTAAATCAACTGCACCTTTTGACTCTGTGGTGCTGGTGCTTTCCCTGAAGTTAGAGATCTGATTGCTTCTCCTGACACATTCTCCAACTTAACAACCGACTGTCAGAACTCAGGTTGTTTTTTCTTCTTTTTTTTTTTGCTCCAGTCTGTTGATCCACGACTCTGCCTCCTGAAAATTTCATTCAAAACACAGCAGCTTGCATCAGAAAATACAGCCGGTCGATGCGAAAACGCTCAGAGGAGCATCTCCGACCGAAGCTCTGGTATAACCAGTGAGCTATGTCGGATAAGAACTCTCTCTTTCCCTTTTTTTTCTCGTTCCACTGTGTCTTTCTCCTCTTCCTGAAAACTTCGGCAGAGCCGACGCTTCCCTGCATTTAACCTGCGAAGCAAGCAACCCCCCTCGTTTGTGCGTGAGCCGGAAAATCACGTACTCAGAGTAAAAATTAATCGCTGCCCCCGAACTCACGCCTTCCTCCCTCCTCAAAGCCAGAGTTAGTCTGAGCTTCCAGCCGCTTCTGCACAAGTAATTATTAAGATGCACGCCGACGCTATTATTTCCATTAACATACCCTTGCATGTTAATTGTATGTATTTATATCTTCTAACACGGAAACCTACCCCAGCCAGTTTCTGGTTTTTAAGGTTCTTGGTTGATTGATGTATACAGCACATACATCACATACATCTATATATTGTGTGTATATATAAAGATACACACAAAATACGCTGCAGATGTTTTATGTTATTGTATTTTATTTCCAATTATTATCTCCACAATGCCAAGTTTCCAAAGACTTTCTTGATTTAGAAAATTCTTGTATTTTCGGGAAATGCTTTTGTTTTGATGAGCCAGAAAGTTTTATGGGGTTTTATCTGTCCACTTCGGATCCACATGAGCACTGCACCAAATGAATGCATTAAAAAAAGAAAAAAAAATCATTACAACGGTGGTCACGCTGCAGCGCTGCAACGTGTAGAGGGCGGAAGGAAATACCATGCCCGCAAGTGCTTGGTTGTGGGAACAGGCCGGGCGGTCGCATGGGTTTTGAACGTTAAAAAGCTTTTAACCGAAAAGCGGCCGAGACAAGAAGCAACCCCCCCCCCCCCCAAGTTGACGGCAGAGGTCAATACACGGTTGTGTTGAACGCCTCGACACCTGTCCAATTAGAGGCTTTTAAAATTCTCAACTCACACGAGAGACTCGGCTCAGGTGTCCACATTATTTTTGGGGGACGTGACGCGAGCCCATTTGGAAACGCGGAGCAGTCCGAGGATGTTTCCCTCCTAAAACCCGTCCGCGTTATCTCCCGCCTGCGTGTGACGGCTCATCTCGGTGGTGGGGCCCCAAGGGTGGTGGAGAGAAGGCGGGTGGGTCGGGGGGGTGGGGGTGACGCCAGATGGTCTCTTCATTAAAAGCTTCTGTACCGCAGGGCTCTCCTCCTTGCTATAACCCAGCCGAGCCTATCAGCACTCACAATTAGACTGAGTTAATAGTGCATGGCAAATAAGAATTGTTTATACTAGTTTATTACAAGCCCTAATAGTTTTTACTGCGCCCCATCACGAGGAAATTAGATTGCCTTTGCAGGCTTCCGAGGTCGAAAAGCTTTCAGCGGTGAAGTAGTTTTCAGGGTCGTTCGGCGAAACGTTTTTTCGCAGCACTCTCGGTCCATTACAGGGCACAGGGAGGGTGAAGGTTCCTGCGGTGGGAGGGGAGGGGGGTGCAGTGCGGAGAGTAATCGGTGGCGTGGGGCCGCAGGCTCGGCGACTGTGGGGGGGTTGGGGGATAACTGGATGATATTTCCATCTGCGTGCAGCTGTAAAATCAGACTGTGGTTCCAAAGTGATTTTCAAGTGTGTTTTAGTTGATTCCTGAGGGGACGTATAACCACTTTACACAAAAAAAAAAGAAAAACAGCTCTGAGGGATCCAGCGGCCTCCATGTTGTTTTCGGTGTGTATTGGTGCTGTTCCCTTAGAGAACTATAAAAAACAGACAACACACTACATGTCAAACAACAGATGTGGACACAGTCATACGGGACCTGTCAACATTTCATCTCCTCCACAAGATATTGAGGCTGCTGCTCCCGTTCAGCCATCAGTGTGGTCCGGTGCCGATATCCGGTGACCAGGTCTGGCTCCCAGATGGGGTTCCGGTTCATCCCAGAGTTCTGGGATTGGGTCGGGATCGGGGTTCTGTGCAGGCCAGTTAACTTCTTCCGCACTGAACCGGTGGAAACCATCTCTTCATGCGCCCGGCTTTGTCGCGTTGGAACAGGAGAAAGGACAAAGTGCCGGCGCAGAGCGGGAGAATACTATTGTCTAAAATATCGCTGCAAACACCATTTACCTCTCTCTTGTCTCTCTGCAGTGAAGATGGCGGAGCTTCTCGCCATAAAGAGGGAGCTGACAGTGATCAAAGTTCAGATCGACGGCCTGTTGGACTGTGTGGACAAGATGGACAGACAGCGGAAGGACTGCTCAGGTACCGACCGGAAGATTCAGGATGCCGTTCATCCTCTTTCTTTAATGTCGCTGGTCTTTTTCAGGGCAGATCTTTCAATCGTACAATCAAGTGTGCCTCAGGTGTTCATAGAAAGTGGAGCCGAGGGATCACAGCTAGCTTTACCCTGCAATGAAAGAACAATGCAGCTCCTTTATGTCTGTATCTTCTGCATGGATCATCATCTTGTGACGGTGATGACCCGTTATCTTCAGCTCGAGCCACACTTTTTTCCTTTTGCATCATCAAGTGCAACACAAATAGCCTGGATAGCATCAACTGACATGTGGCCAGTTGACAGAAGTCAAGGTACGGTAGCCAACAAGTGCCAATTCAAGCAAACGGGACCAAATTGGTGACGGTGACGTATCCGAGCCCATTATGATGCACATCTGGACGCCACCTCTATCTGTCACTGAAAACAGTTTGCACAGGTGTTTTGATGTGGGTCACCTGCTGCTGGTGTGTTGCACTGTGAGTTAGTTGGAAATATTAAAAGAAAATCATCCAGAGACAGTTTTCAACCAGTTAGTTGAAGCAACATTAGCTAGCTAGCTACAGCCGATTAAGATCCGAGCAACAGCCAGTAAGATTGATGGCTGCTAACTAAAACGGAGAAACTGCTTTTGTCTACTTATGTCACGGATCAAGAACCTATTGTTTCTGAAATTACTAAGAATTTCAAGCAGTAAATTAGTCTTTATCATGGCTGTAAAATGTGTAGTTGCAAGAATAGAAAGTTTGAGAATATTAGCAACCGTGAGTAATGTGGGCGTAACAAAGGTTGTGTTTGTTGGACCGTACGACCTTGACAAAGGCAGTGTTTAACAAATGTATAACCTGGGTCTCTGTACTGGAGCAGAACTGATATAAAATAGGCCTGTCAGTCAATTTTAAAAATGTGAGCATGGTACAGATTTTGCTGAATCTGTTGTTTACATTTTAATTCATAAACTGCCATTTTTATACGACAGAATTAGTGATGTATGAAGACGTGAGATCGAAATGTGGCGTGACGCCTCCGTCTCTCTGAAAGAAACGTGTAATCTGTCCATTCGAATCAGGTCCACGGGCGACGCAGACGAGACGCCAGTTTTATTAAACGGTATCAGCCTCAGACATCGGCTCCGATCCGGGTTTAACCCACCGGGAGAACGACTCAACTTTAAATTATTGCAAATGATCTTATTGTGTGTGTGTGTGTGTGTGTGTGTGTGTGTGTGTGTGTGTGTGTGTGTGTGTGTGTGTGTGAGTGTGTGAGTGTGTGTGTGTGTGTGTGTGTGTGTGTGTGTGTGTGTGTGTGTGTGTGTGTGTGTGTGTGTGTGAGTGTGTGTGTGTGTGTGAGTGTGTGTGTGAGTGTGTGAGTGTGTGTGTGTGTGTGTGTGTGTGTGTTTGTGTGTGTGTGTGTGTGTGTGGGGGGGTCGCATCGTGGCGTTTGGTGATGCAGACCGAGTCGTGTGTGTTTACCATCAGATGCGATCAGCTATCACACGGCATCTGTGACTAATGGCTCAATGACAAAACTGCCACCAGTGGAGCGTGGATTATGACAGCGAGGTAAACAGCGATAAACGCCGGCCTCATAACCTTTCATAAGCTCCCCTTCAGCGCTTGGGAGTTATCTAGTCGTCGGCCAGCTCTCTCTCTCTCCTCTCTCTCTCTCTCTCTCTCTCTCTCTCCCTCTCTCTGTATATCTGTGTGTGTGTGTGTGTGTGTGTGTGTGTTGGTTTTATTCCTCACGGTTTGTCCTCGCAGGGATAAAAAAAAAAAAAAAAGATGGAGGAATTATCCTACATAACATGTCGACGCTTTTCACTTTGGATAGATTTAAATTTTTTTTTTCTCCTGGCGCTAAAATTAGAAATCTGCTCAACAGTTTAGTGGGAAGCTGCAGGACATAATAAAAAAAATAAAAATAAAGAAACAGCCTAGAAACCCAGAACTTTAACAGGTGGGTGATCCCTTCAGTGCCACCGATTCCATGTCTGAAGCCCAGGAGCTATTGTTTGCGCAGTTTTAGACCAAAAGACTTGTAGACCTTTCGATTAAAATGGGCCAAATTCTGATGGAAATGCCAGAAAATACATGTAAGGATTGTTCCGACGGTATCTAAACAGCTTTATTTATTTGCCTTTTGTCTAAAACATATCATATTAAAACAGCCACCTATGTCATTTTTATGGAAACCTACACCTGCACATGACCGGATACACCATTATAGAGAGACACATAAACTGGGGGTGTTATGATTACACGGTCAGCACTGTAAATCCCCATTATATCCCAGAAACTCATTGTTAAGGCAAAAAAAGTAAAAATTCATGGATTATTGAAGATAACATTTAAAAAAAAAAAATCCATGTGAGCTGTAATGGATGAGATCTGCTCCTCAGGTGAAGAATCAGGTGAAGAGACACGTGATTGGTCCATCTGCCGTTGAGCATATTTCATATTCAATGACATTTTATGATGAACCTACTCTTATTTATGTCCAAACACTAAATGGTTATGACAGAGCCTCCATAGATGGTCTAATATAGAAAATCTATTCTCCTTACTGATACTGATTAAAAACAATGTAAGTATCATTAATCTTTGACAATTTTAACATGAATATTAACTATTCTTTTTATCGATAATTTTGAGAAATATGTTCCTTCCCTAAAATGTTATCGTTCATTAACATTCAAGATAATTTCAGGCTTTGTCTTTTATATGCACAGCAGATTTATGTGCTTCTATAAAGCTGTTTGTTTTCTCAGTGTCCTACTTTTTAGTTAATTATGTTGAAACGCGATAAAACCAGTATAGCATCTGAGCTCCACTGACTCATGTACAGTATGTACGTCAATGACAGGATGTCCTCATTAATCACACGTGTCCCAGTGAGCTGTGTTAAACCCCGAACACGGAGTCTCAACGGGCCCCTGGTCTCTGTGGAGGTTTCCAGAGACACTGAATGTCAGACAGGTAGACCCCCAGGCAGGGGTCTGGGACGGACCAGGACCAGAACCCAAGGGGACGGACCCGGATCCGGACCCAGATTCTGGGTCCGTCACCATCTGCTCTCAGATACTTTTAATGATACGACTCAAAACACCTGCAGCACCTGAAATACACGGTAATTTTTTTATTCAGTCAAAGAATGCATGATGCATGGTCCTCAAAACTGTAGTAATGCTGCTCTGTGTGTGTGTGTGTGTGTATTCCTGTGTGTGTGTGTGTGTGTGTGTGTGTGTGTGTGTGTGTGTGTGTGTGCCTGTGTGTGTGTGTGTAACCCTGTGTGTGTGTGTGTGTGTGTGTGTGTGTGTGCCTGTGTGTGTGTGTGTAACCCTGTGTGTGTGTGCCTGTGTGTGTGTGTGTGTCTCAGAGTGTCCTCAGAGCAGGGAGCCCAGTGTGTCTGGATCTCCTCGCCGAGGTTCGGTCAGCAGTGTGGAGAGAGAAAGTCCTGAACCTGGGGAGGCCAGCGAGGACGAGCCTCTGCACTACCAGCACTACTACCCCCACAGCTACCCCCACAGGGTAAATATGAACCCCCCTACTACCCCCACAGGGTAACACTACCGCCCCAACAGCTACTCGCACAGAGTAAGTATACTGGAAATCAGTACTTCCGTAATGAGGTAAAAACCTACCCCAGGGTAATCCCCACATGGTAAATACAGTATAGTATATACCCCACAGGGTAAATAAATACCCCCACAGGTTACATATATACTACATCTAACCCTGCAGGGTAAAAATCTACCCCCAGTACCCAAACAACTACCACACAGGATACCTAACTATCCCACACAGGCTTCCCAATAGCTACCCCCAGCTACAGCCACACCTATTAACCCACAGGGTAATTGACTACCCCAATATCTGCCCCCTCCAGTCAGCTCCACTTTGGAAGGTAACGTAATTCTGCCCCCCAGTGGACAATCATTTATTAACACGGACCTCTGGCAGCTCGACTGTTGGAGCCGTTTGTCGCCATGTATCATGTGTGAAGTTTTCTCAATTAATTATCGATTATCCATTAATCTGCATATCATTTTCTCAAGTTATTCGATTAGTCACAGTATAAAAATATCAGAGAAAATTGAAAAATGTCGCAATTTTCCAGTGTAGGATTATGTGTTTCTGTTTTACCGGACCGCTACAGTGATGTTTAATGTGACGCAGCGATGGAGGACTTAGTTTCCCGATAGTTCAAGTGAGTTTTAATGCAGCCGTTGTCAAACTACCCATCAGCCCCGGTGCATCCCTTCACCTGTCCGTGCAGTAACAGCGTGGAGCAGTGAGACACACGCTCTGCCCAGAGACAGTTTGGACGACCTGCGGCGGAGGACGCGTTCACCGCCGCGCTCACAGGTCGCTCTGTCGGCGGAGGGGCGGCGCTTTCGGGGCTTTTCTGTTTCCTTACTGGGAAACATAATGATATAGAATCACTCCGCAGGCTTCCTACCTGCCAGAGCGGCGCTGCCTCATTAATCTGAGCGGAGGCAGCGAACAGACCGGCCCTTAATCTGCCGCATTGTTCCTCTGACAGGAGGAAACTGAGTGTGCGTGAATGAGGGAGTGAGTTGGTAATTACCATTTGTCTTCACGCGTGTGTGTGTGTTTGAGTGTGTGTGAGTGAGTGTGAGTGTGTGTGTGTGTGCAACGAGGTGTGTTGGCACGAACAGGAAATGAGCATATTTTGCGAAGTGTGGGGATAAACGACTTGAAGTGTGGGTGTGCAGCAATGTCAGCTCTGCATCCACAGATGGAGATGAGGCTGCACTGATGATGATGGTGATGATGATGATGATGATGATGTTGATGACGTTGAGGATGATGATGATGTTGATGATGATGATGATGTTGATGATGGTGATGATGATGATGTTGATGATGATGACGTTGAGGATGATGATGATGTTGATGACGTTGAGGATGATGATGATGTTGATGATGTTGAGGATGATGATGATGTTGATGACGTTGAGGATGATGATGACGATGATGATGACGACGACGATGATGATGAGGGAGGCCGTATGAATGAAGGCTAACTGCAGTGGGTTTTTAACTGACCCAGTGCGCCGCTAAGAGCTTGTCCCTCTGTGTTTCCAGATAAAGCAGCATCAGTCCGATCTGGAGGACGACCTGTGATGCTGCGGCTCAGGTACGAACTCTACAGCCGAGACACTTAAAGGACCCGACTGCTGCGTTTCCATGTTTTAGTCCATTAAATGATAAAGGTCAATTTATGC
This sequence comes from Istiophorus platypterus, assembly GCA_016859345.1. NCBI lineage: Eukaryota > Metazoa > Chordata > Actinopteri > Istiophoriformes > Istiophoridae > Istiophorus > Istiophorus platypterus. The sequence continues at coordinate 27,777,856 of CM029121.1, read as the reverse complement.
TTCTGTGTCGAACCTACGCTGCAGTCTACACAAGTGTCCTACGCCGCCGTGAGCATTTATAATTCTGCATTCGCGTTGCTCTGCAGTTACACAACCAGAACACTAGTTGGCGACGGTGTTTCTGTGCCACTGCGTTCAGTTTCTTCTCTGCTGTTTTCCACAAGTCTTGTTTTTGAAACAATGGCGACTGAAACTGAGTGGATCTCGATGGAGTCAGAGCTGACGGACGTTGAACAGCAGTTTTAGTTTTTCCTGAATTTACTGTGACACGGAAAAGATAGATGACATCAGAGGAAACGGTCTGAACAATGGAAGAAGGAGGAGCCAGAGATGCGACACTAACGAGCCGACCAATCACAGCACTTGTCCGGGTCACCGCGGCACATAGTTACATTTTTTTGGAGGTGAATGTCAGGCTACGGCGAAGGTTTGATGCAGAAGCATAAATCGGCCTTGAAGTTGGTTCTATATTTTTCCTCATTGTCAGCAAATGCAATTACAAGACAACTTTCGTCCGTGTCTGTCTTCCTGACTTCCCTACCCTGCTAAAAATGGCTCCCAATTATATAGTTCTATTTGAGCCACACGTCCATCTATGGATGGAAATATCAGAGATAATACCAGAGAATGGATCATGAAGACGTTGAAATTTGGTTCAGACTTTCACGTTTACTTCAGGATGAACTGTAATAACTTTATCTGACTTTTCACCCGGCGCCATCATCAGGTCAAATTTGAATCCATCCAGTACTTTGGTTTCTGACTAACTGCCTGCAAAATAGCTTTACTAATGTGAGAATGCTAACATGCTAAGCTAAGATACTGAGCATGTTAATCATTACCCTCTAAACATCGTCATGCATTTTTATTTTGAGCATGATAGAATGCTGAAGTTAGCATTTAGCTCAGAGCACCGCTGAGCCTTAGTATTTCACAGAGCTCGGCTAAATTAAAACATCTGGGCATTGTAGTTTTGAGAATTTTATGGGTTTAGCTGAAAACGTTTCAGTTCATTTCAGCACATCATAAAACAACTGCCTTCATATCGCATTCCCTCGCTGTGAGCGGTTGTTTTGCCAAAGCTACTGCATCGCCTTTTTTTGCAGCTGACAGCAGAGACCATTTTTTTTCCCTCTGGGTGAATACGAGTCTTAACGTGACTCAAATGTCAAATATCGAACTGTCCTTGGATGCACCTGAAGTACGTTTTCAGGACAGTCCCTGCGTGCAACCGCATAACCAGGGGAAATTAACAGAAAATAAAAATCCTATTAACTTATTACTGGGAAGATCTATCTGCAGCTAATTTTACGAGTCTCTCAAAGTTGTTCTTCGTAGAGTGTGGTGAAATGAACCTAAACCAAAAGCTGCTTGGAGCCAAAAAGCTGACGATTTGCGCCGGAAAATGTTCAATAGTAACGTAAAGTTCTGTTCACACAATTTGAACTCAAGTGGTTTAAGAGCCATTTGTTGATTAACTATCAAATGCAACAGTGATGACCGAGCAATTTTTCCAGTGTTTTCTTTATGTATATAATGTCAAATCCAAAAGGAACAGTTTGTATTGATGTATTCTCTCTGAGACGATCTACCTGGTGAATATCGTATCTCATGTCTCATAGTCCCTGTTTGTGTCCCGGGGATCCACGGATGTCTTTTTTCAGACTCCTCTCTCTCTTCGCTTTCCAGAAACAGAAGCTTAAATCGATGACAGCTGGGATGGAAGATGCTCCAGGGCGGCGTCGGCAACACGAACTGCACTGCACCGACCCTCCTCCACACCCGGATCCGTCACCGTCCATCCAACGCCGTCTCCTTAGTCCCGGTTCCCAGTCCGTGGCGACGACAGGATCCCGTGTGTAACATGGTCCTATGCTCTGCGCTAAGATACTGACGCGCGGGACAATACAGCCAAACTCGTGTTTCTATAAAGCACCATTCCGATGGTATTGCATAAATTTTTCTAGATGTTTTCCAACCTTTCAGGCAGACGTTGACCTCAACTACAGTACTTTCAGGACAATGTGAAAATGAACTGCAGATAGGTAATTCTTGACAGCAATATTATTTTATTTATTTATTCTTTTGGTCTCTCTTTAGTGATGGTCCAACATGTGAAAACAAACAGTCTACCTAACAAAAAATATCGAATCCAAGAATTAAGTTGTCAGACAAAAACAATCAGTCCCTGATCATGAAATCTCTTCTTGTGATTGTAACCAAAGAGATAGGGGGTATTATTATAGTATATTATATCATAAATTAAATACATTACATAATGTATACTCTATTACTATGTATACTATATTCAGTTAGTACTGTGTATATATGCAGTATGCTACTCTATTCCAGAACTGGAAAAAAACAACATTTTCTTCACTATAAAAGATCATATTGGCCCCATTTATCACCCTAAGCAGTTGCTTCCCATGTAGGACTCCACATTGATCAACGTTAATAACGTCGGTGTGGCAGCAGCTGGCAGCTCCTTATCACACAGTTCGTTTTCATCAGGCCCGTCGTCATTATGTGTAACCAGCTGTGTACAGGACTGCATTATAGTTCTGTGCACGCTTTTATGACTCTGAGTGTTTCCGACTTTTATGGCTCCGGGTGAATTTTACTGTCTAATTCACTCAGGAAATCTGTTAAATATATAGACTCTGACAATTTTCCGATATGAGCATTAACTCTAAAATAAAAATTACAAGTAGGGGAGATAGGAACATGACATTTTTTCCACCGTGAAGCAATGATATGATTTTTTTTACCCATTGGTCCTGTGAATTTCCCCTGGCAGCATAATTAATCAGCTAATACCTTTTGATTCAGGTGGCTGAATATTTTATCAAGTAAAACTGTTACGCTTCTCTAATCGATATAGCAACTATATGAGTTTGGTTGATAAGAGTTTAGCTAAATCTCTGCAGATTTAACAGTTTATCTTGGATTAGCTGCTAAAACAGTTTTCTGCAGTTACCTATGTTAAGTTCAGCAGCTGAAACAATTTGAATGAAGTTTGCCGGTAGTTCAGTAACAGACAGCTTTGCATCAGTTAACAGTTTCGCAGATAAAACAGTTTGATACAGGTTAGCTAACAGATCAGTTTAATGGTTCGAACAGTTAGGTCCAGGTTAGCTGATCGGATCAGTTTATTGATTAAAACAGTTTGATTCAGATTAGCAACCAAAACATCTTTTGTCAGCAAGTCCTGGCTGAATGATGAACTTTACATCGAGGAAAATAAACTTGTTGTCGTCAGCTGGAGACTAAACCTTTTCCTTGCTTTGCTTTGCATCATAAATGTTAGTTGCATGTTTTTTTCTCTCCCTCTCTTTTTTTTTGTTAGTGTTTGTTAAATAATACACACTTGTCCACAGAAACCCCTCCTACCTTAATGCCACCGTTGGTGCAATATGTGATAGGGATACACATTCCTGCTCCTTAGAGGATGAACCAAAGTGATTAGGATAAACCCCCCTCATCTCACTGACCTTTCCTCCGGCACCATTAGGGCAACACCTCACCCTGTTAGTTGTTCCATATAATACGGATGTTGTAGATACTGCAGCGTCCAGGGACTGATAGCAGGACTTTAGACTGTTAGTCTCCACTTTAATCTCTACAACAAAATTAAAGATAGATTCAGTGCGTAACCCTTGACAGCCAATAACTTCTTCTATCCCACTGTCAAATGACGATGAAGCTTCTGCGCTACAGTGCAAAGTATTTTAATTAAGGCAGTGTAAATACACATCGAGTCCTATTTAGTGTTTTGAAATCATTATTTTTTACCACATAGGTCCAAAGTCAGACGACTTACTACTTTTTTTTGTGTGTTTTTCTGTCTGTTTGTTTGTTTGTTTGTTTGTATATTTTTAATGTTGTGTTGCCTCCATCGTACTTGACTTGAATCCCAGGACATCATTTTTTTCCCCCTCAGATTGGGACTGATTTTAATGGCGAGCACAGCCACCAAACACAAAGGACTCTAGGACTTTCCCTCTTGCATCTTTGTCCCAGTGGGACAATACGGACGCCTGTGATTGACTGTAAATATGTTCAGAGCATTCAAGAAAAATATTTGTCGGTTTGAGAAATTACACTTGAAAATACTTATGTGTACAGTAGTGGCTCTTTATACTTAAACACTGTTATTTAAAACTTAAGAAAAACGATACTGAAATGTTTTATTAAGAGAATCTGTAACCGAAGGGTACGGAAACATTTTGGAAATAAGACGACACTTCAGCAACGCCTCATTTGGCTTCGGTGTAGTTTCTGCTGTTGACGCTTTTGTGTTTGTTCTCAGTGCTGAATGTAATGTATTTTAATGTGAGTGTAGTAAAGGTATTTTTCATAAAAGAGAAGCGTGTTGGAGCTTTCTGTGTGCAGTTATAATGATATTTGCTTCTGTGCATGGTCATCTAAATTATCGGGGCGTTTGTGTTTAATTCAGTACTGACAGTAATGGCCTCTCGTTACTTCTTGAACAGCAGTTCTTCCCCCTCAAGGTGAGGTCGGAAATTAGACGTAAAATGTTCAGAGCTGTTCAGTTCTTTTTGATTAATTACCAGCTTCTCTGTCAGTTGCTCTTAAATCTACACAGAAATAGTTAAATCAGCTGAACCCGTTGAAACCAGCTGCTCTGGGATCAGATAAATAATCAAGGACCTGAAAAATGGCTTTGTGGAGGAAGAAGAATGTGGAGTAGCACAGGGGAAAATACAGGGATTCTTTAAGAGATCTGCCAACTGCAGTTAATGCTGGATCGTCTGGATTATTTCTAGCTGTTGATTGAAACACAAGGAACCAGCTGACATAAACTGCAAAATTAAATTACTACGATTCAAAAATGTGACGGCTACAGTGCAAAAAGCAAAGAAAACGGGATTTATTTTGTTGCAATTTATTCTGGCTGGTTTGCACATCCGCCTATAATGTGTTGATTACATCTCAATCAACAAACCAAAATCAACCTCATAAATGTGAGACTTTTGTATTTTCAGACAAACCTGAGAACAAATTATGCAACAATAAGAAGGTTCAATAAGTGACAGAATATCTTTCCATTCAGGCTCTTAATAACAGCACTCAGCGCTTTGATTAAATCGCTACAACCTTATCATCTACCAACAGTCCCAGTCAAACAGTGCATCACATGCTGTTGACCGAAGCAAAGCTGCACTCGAGGCAGGTTTTAATGATTCATTAGAGGCAGGACGACCTTTGACCCCCGATCTGTTTGCAGAGCAGGCCCGGGTAGGTGTTTCCGGGGGGGGGCATGTGGACGAGTGGATGGGTTTTTTGAGAAGCGGATGAATCCCCTTCGGCAGAGCGGAGCGTTCACGCGGAGGTAAGGCTTCTCCTGCAACAACTACACCGACACTGACCGAGACACGAGGTTTCTCAGTTTATCACATCGATGCATTTTAATTTAATGTTATCAACATTCACTGGTTTTCTGCATTTGTCTCCAGAAGTGGGTTTTAGAACATTTCAGCCTGTTTCGTTCGACCAGGATCAATATTTCAGTTCCATCTCTTTTTTATTCTTTTCCTGTTTTCTTTCCCATTTTCTGTACATGTTCATATTGTTGTTACTCATCGCAGTTTCCCAGATCTGGGACCAGTTCGGAGCTGGTAAATCTTTGGTCTCATGATATTTAGAGAAAAGCTACGGGAGATTTCTGACGCTGCTATATTTGTATTTTCTCACATTTTTAATAGAAAGCAACTCTTCTTGAGCATAAAACACACAAAAAAACCCAGATTCGCATTCAGAGAGCCTGACAACTTCACTTGCTTGTTGTTGTGGATATCGTGAGATTTTTGGGTGGTGGTGGGGGCAGGGGGGTCAAGGGTCAAATACGGCTGAAAGTCCTCTGACTAGTTTGTTTGTAACTGAGAAACACCACATTGGTCAACTATTGATTTTCTTGAAAGTCTCGAAATGGATCGAATGGATCAGGTACGTGAAAGAAAAATAATCTGAGCTCATATCACTGTAGCTGTAATTTAATTCTTGATCATTTTGTCTTCTGCTTTTTTGTTTATTTGGAAAATGTCACAGTTGTTTTCCCATCTAGGCCCCTTGTATTTTTTCTTCACGCACGATGTTGTATTGTGAATGTATAGATACCATGTGGATCATGTTTGTCAGTACCTGAATTCCTTGATACTTAGTTATTTCCTACCTAGGCCTCAAAAAGCAGGACCACAGTTGTGAGCTCTGAATGGATTCAGGGTTGGTCTCATATCTGTTGGATCAATCACTGAACTGAAAGCTCCCAAAACCCTTAAACAAGTATTGAAAGCGGCTGCCACAGATGTGAAGATGGATGCTTTTTCTTATCCGCAGGACCTTTTTCATTCTCAGAATTTATCAAGAAGAGCTGACTTTGTTGAGTAGTTCAGTTTAGATTAAATTTGACTTGTACAGAAAAGCTACCATGTTTGAAAACCGTAAGAAAAGATCAGTGACAAATTGTGCACGGAGGGAAAAAAACAATCAGTCACCAGATGCAATAGATGGATCGTTGCCAAACACATCATGGCTGTTTCTGTCGTCGTCAGCTTCAGGGTCTCCGTGGACGTTGCAGGAGAGACCGAACCTGTCCACACCTCTCCCCCGGGTCATGGCAGCAGCGGCGGTGGCGGCGGAGGCGGCGGAGTCTGGCCCCCTGACCACTCACGTGCTGAACACCGGAGACGGCGTCCCGGCGGCCAGGATGGCGCTCAGCCTGCACCGCCTCGACCCCAGGCTGATGATCTGGAACATGCTGAGCGTCGGGTAAGGGCTCGGACCCTGCGGGGGGGTAGGATAACCGTAGGGAAGGAGGTGGTCGTCAGCAGAACTGGTGATTCTGTAAAGGCGTATTTAAACTCTCATCGTATTTTTTCTTTTTCATTTTTTCATTAATGTCCTTTTCTCAAGTAGGAATACTGAGGGGTTTGTTTTCAACCCGGGATATGGGGACGTGTCCCCCTCATTTCTTTCTTCAGGTTCATTTTCTCACTCAAGTCTCTCACAGTTTTCTCTCACTGTCCAGCCTCATTAGTCCAGAGCAGATAAAATGTTTTTTTAAATCTTTTCAATCCCAGAGTGATGGCTAATGTCTGTGGTCCAACAGGAATACCTGCAGACATTACTCAGGGATGAAAGGTTACTGGCAATGCTGTTTTCAGCTTATAAAACTTTTTTTTGTTTGTTTACAGTGGATATTCTTATAAAAAGATGCTGGAATTGAACATCAGTCGAAGATAAAAAGATACAAATAAAAAATTATTAGAAAGATTCCAGCATCTTTAATGAATTATGAAATCAAACCTACAACTTTTGAGGATACTTTTTAAAAATTATGGTTAAAACATGAAAACTTCTTCAGACAGAAGGTCTGGAGGTTTTCTCCCTTCGCTTCAGCTCGGTTCAGGTTTCCATTAAGCAGCTCGAAGCAGTCGTCACCGGACCTGAACCACAGAATGTGTTTGACAGAAAAAAAACATGATTAAAACAAAACTGAAGGAAACCGGGGAGGATTTTCTCTTCGTTAATAAAAGAGAGGCTGAGGTCATAGAGACTGCCCCCCCCCGAGTCTTCATGAACCTTCACAGCTCAGCGGTTTGATAATGTTTGATGTCTTTAGGACAACAAACCAAGATGGCCGCTGCCCGGGCCTCATCGGCCGAGACGCGTTCACCTGCGGCACATACAAGCTGCGCTTCGAGACGGGGTCCTACTGGGAGGGTCTGGGTCAGACCTCCTTCTACCCCTACGTGGAGGTGAGCTCCAGTGGTGGGACGACACCCACATACACACTGTTGTTCTTAAATAATCAGACTGACTCACTGATTCACATAATCAACTTAGAACAGTTCAGTAGGGGCAGGAGGCTTAATGTAACTGTAATGATCCCACTGGAAATCATACCAATAACTACCAGGTAATGATTATGTGGCAGATTCATATGATTTAAAAAAATGAATATTTTCCTCTGATTAAAACACGAGGTCACTCCTGCTTTAAGCTTTTTTTTTATTATGTTTGTTTTTAAACACATTTTTAGAAAAATAGATGTTTATATAAGAAATTAAGTTATAGATTATCATGAACAACCCTATGAAAAGATCATTTGTTCTTTACCAAAAACGTATATCTTTAAAAACAGTTTCACTTCAAAAAAGATGTAATGTAATTCCCAGCTGCAGTTTTAAACAAATGCCTTATTCTGCTGGTTCACAATCATCCACCACAGATGTGATGTTGTTATGTAAATATTATAAATCATTCAATTAATATCAATACAGACAGTAAAGAAAAAAAAAAAAAGTACAAGTGAATGAATTGTTCCATGAATAGATTTTGTTAATTACTATTTAACTTGGAAATAAAGACAATTATATAAAGAATTTACAAATGAACAGTGTTTGAATGGAACTAGGTGTTTTTACTGATTTTTTAAGTTTCACTAAAATTCACAGGAAAATCCTGGACATTTCACTCCACTTCATTTATTTAAAAACTTGTATTAACACAAAGTATAACCGGCAAAGAAATTCTCATGCATTATATAAATACATATTAATATATAGCGGTATATATGTATAAAGTAATTAAAATTAGCTGCGCCTTACCAGCTGGAATATTACAATGGTACTTAGGCATTAATACATAAATAATGATTATAATCTAATCATATAATACATGAAACTCTGAAATGGGCAATGAGTACTTTTACTATTGCTACATGAAGTATGTTTGTACTTCTACTGAAGTAAAATTTAAATTTAGGAATTTTATTTGTCAGACTATTTCTTTTAATTTCAACAGTACTCTTACTTGAGTAAAGAGCTAAGTACTTCCTCACCACCACTACAGATTACAACATGAATCCACAACAGTTTCATCAGCAGCTGCTTATGAAGACACCTGATGTGACCACTGTTCGCCACAAGGTGTCGCCGAAGCTGAAAAACCAGACTCGAGTGGGGATCAACACAATAAGAAAAATTTAAATGAATTAATGGTTATTTGATTATGTGTATTTTAACATCTAAGCACTAAATAACCTAAAAATAAAACCGGTTTCTCACACACACATACACAGTCGACCATCGTGTGTTTGTGTGTTTGTGTGTGTGTGTGTCTGACTGTGGTGACATATTTGTTCCACTGCAGGAGATAAAGATCGTAATCACAGCTGTGACCCACATGGAAAAATGGTCTGATCCTCAAAACAATGACACTATCGCTTGTGTTTATGACGGTCTGAAGCAGACTAGTCCCCCCCCAGAGGACTGCTCTTATAGATTGGATGATTCACAGATGATTTTAAAGCCTGAATGTTTCGTCCCAGTGGCTGGTTTTAAATGTTACCTCTAAATTAGTTGACTGGTTGTTTACTTGATCGATAGAAAATTAGTTGGTAAAGATTTTGTCGATCAAATAATCGTTTTAATCATTTTTTAAAACAAAAATATTGAATATTTACTGTTTCAAGCTTCACAAATATGAGGAATTGATGCTTTTTTCTGAATGTTTATGGATTTTGAACAAAGCACCTGAAGAAGTGTCCTTGTTCTCTTTGGAATTATAACAGGGATTGTTTATCCCCGTTTCTGTTTTATAAACAAAACAATCATAAAAACAATTTGCACATTAATCATTGATGAAAAGAGTCGTTAGTTGCAGCCTTTGTTTATATCTCCAGAGATATGATTGTGCTTTTGTTTGTCTGTTTGTTTTTCATTCTCTCTGCTGCAGCTCCCTCTTGCCAAAAGAGATGATGAATGTTATCTTTTCTCTCACACTGATTTATGGAAAGCTTAGTCTGTTTACTAATATTAATTTGTATCGAACTTTGTGGGATTATCAGCAGGTTTGTGTTTGTTTTGCTGACTCTGCATATTTCCATTTTAGGTATGAAAAAATAGTGTGATCCAGCCTGAATTTTTTCACCATCAGGTCCATTCTTTGTGTTTGTGTGTGTGTGTGTGTGTGTATGTGTGTGTGGTGTGTTCAGGTTGTGTTCACCATCAGTGACCCGGACCAGAGGTTCCACCTCCCTCTGCTGATGAGTCGGTTCTCCTACAGCACCTACCGAGGGAGCTGAGGGCTGGTTATTTTCCTCCTCCAAAAAACCACACAAAGACATGTACAACAACAGACACTTTATCGTCTCTTCTGTGGGCGAGGAAACCAAACGGCACATTTTCCCATTTCAGAGAGAAAGCAAGATAAGGACAATGTAAGGACCAGTAATTACAATGGCAGATAGATTCTTCCAGAAACTTATACAGTACTGGCAGAGCTAAAGCTCAGGGGTCGACCGCCGCTGCAACCAGCGATGGAGAGAGACGGGTGTCTGTGGTTTTATGGCCTGGACTTAGTTTTGCTGTGGTTGTTTTTATCCAATTCCCATTAATGTTTCCTTTTCTTGTTGCAAATTTGTGCTACATTTGCAGAAGTATATATATATATTTATAAAATAGATTTTGTCAACTTATAATTAAGTAAAGTTTTTTTTTACCCTGTGAAATAACTTTAAAATGCACATTTATAAAATGCATATTTGATATTTATATCTCAGTTTCATATTATCCTCATAAAACTATAAACATAACTTTTCTTTTTGAAAAAAAATACTTTTGCATACTTTGGAAACCTTCAGCTTTGTTTATTTTTACTCTTACTGAAAGTTGAATCTGTACTTGGTACAAAGAATATGAAGCAACTGAAATGATTAATTGATTTTTCTTTTTCTGGTTTTATATTTCAGTGAATCTAATTAGTTAATTGATTACAGTAGGACATAAATCACATGTAATCCTTTTTGTAACCTATGATAATTGCATTGTATTTTTAAATGTATTGTTAATAATTTTTATTATCAAAAGGACAAAAAAAGGTCCTTGGGGAAATATCAGGAATATTTAAGTAATTTCAATACTAAACATTTTCTGGTTATAGCTTCTAGACAATAAGGATTTGCCGCTTTGTCCTATTTGATAGTTAAAAAATATCTATGTGATTTTGACTTTTGATTAGACAAAATGAGAATACTGAAGATGTCAGCTGAGGTTCTGGGAGATGATGGAGGATGTTTGTCACTATTTTAATATACTGAACAACAGATCAATTAATAAAGAATAATTCTCTTGTGTATTGAAAATAATAGTTGGTTCTGCTGTGATGAAATTATACAACCTTCACTTCAAATTATACAACCGTCACTGATGTTTTCTGTATGTTAATCAATTGACACACAGAAAACATGGAAGAAATTTGATAAAACACAACTTTAAAACAAAACAGCAAAAATAATCAATAAATATAATTATGGTCTTAAAACTAGAATTTCCCACAGGGGCACAAGATGGAGGATGGACCCATATAGATGATAATACATCTCAGGGCTTCTCGTTCTTGACGAAGTTGTGATCGGTCAGATGCTGTGGAGGAGACCTGGGGACTTTGGGGCCCTCGGGGCCCCTGAGGGCCTCTGGCCCCCGGGGGCCCCCGGGGGCCCCCGAGGCTGAGACAGTCACGGTGACCGCGTGTTGTCGGTCAGTGTTACATGAGGCTGAGGCGAGCCTGTGACGTATCTGGGAGCATGCGCGTCAGCCAATCAGAGAGAAGGTGTGCTGCGAGGACCCAGCTGTGCCTAGTTCGTACCTGAGTGTAATGAAGTAAATTTCGAACTAATTAAATCTGTTCACGTATTAAAAAAACATTCTTAGTTAGTATGTCCTATTATTATTGTACAGTTGAATTTTTATGACCTAAAATAATTTTCTAATTGATAAAACTCTTTTTTATCACAATAAATTCAGTCAGGCATATGCGGAGACAGCCTCTCGGGCCTTTACATCATCCTCCCGTTGACATTTCACACTGTTGCGCTTATTCAATAACATTTGTAACAGCAACACGATGGAGCCCGCCGCTGGAAATTAAACAAAAGAAGGTCGTGTTTTAACCGAACGGCTGGCAGGCGGCAGAGGAGGATGTCTCAGGCGCTGAGGCTTCTCTCGGCCTGCGCCCTGCCTCTCTGGAAGGCCGGAGGAGCCCGGGCTCGGTTCTCCACCGTCACGGCGGGGCGGCTCTTCGCCGCCGCGTACCGGAGCTCCGCAGCCTCGGTAAGCGAAGCTGGAGGTTTTCTGTTGTAATTGTTGTTGAAAAAAATGTCAGAGTTCGTGAGGGAGTTAATGACCCGAATTTCTTCTTCCCATGGGATGGAAGTTAAATTTAAACCGGAATTTAGATCAAAGGGGGATCAAATCTAAACCTAGCCCGGCTGTGCACCAAATCCCATTACAAAACCCCTCGGTTCAGGGGTCGTTTGTTGAACACCGAGATAGAATACCTATGAAACTCAACTTAAGACCTCGTCTTCCTTTATATATAGTGCACTTTTAAATTCGGCATAAGACCTATCCAAAAAAGCATCCTTATCAAGAATTTTACTTTTTTGTGAAAACTCTGTTAGCCGTTAGCTAGCGTACTTGTCAGAACAACGTTAGCTGAGTTGTCGCTTCACGTTAAAGCTTGAGGAGCTTTAGGAGAAGCACCGGTATCAAGGATTTCACCGCTACTTGGACAAGTCTCTCACCTGACCGGAATTTTTCTACACCGGTGTTGACAATGCGATTAGCCAGAAGTAGCTTATACGGTAATCGGTCGTCAGAAAAGCCACTAATAGCTTTAAGATAAGTTCATACAGGCATTGTGTCCCTTCCTTGCACGATGCATTGTCTTCTATTTGTTTAAAACAAGGTAATTTGTACGGGTCAGGTTATCGGACATGTTAGGACAATTATTGCCAACTTTTCTCATATATTCAGCCTGATTTTGTTATAAAGTTGCAGAAAGTCGTTGATTTAATCATTAAATTAATCAACTAAAAAGTTAATCGACCACTTTTCTGGCGAACGAGTAATTGTTTTAGTAATTTTACAAACAAAAATGCCAAAAATGCTTGTTTCAGTTTTTCAAATAAATCAAGCTACTGACATAATTTACGTTTGATTTTGGAGAAATTTAAAATCCTGTTGACACGGTTTTCTGACACTTTATAGACAATGGGCATCAGACTAATCAATACTGAATCCCCACTCCATCCTGTTGTGTCCTCGTTCGGTCTTAAATATATATATGTCGGGCGTCCATTTGCATTTAAAGGGTCATCAGGAGCTGAAGTTGTTGTGGGACAAAATCCATGGTGACCGCTCCACGATGAAATGACTCCTACGGTTGAAGTGAAGATAATATGTGGCTCAGAGTCGGACAAATCGTCGGGTATTTTCCAAAGTTAAGGTCTATTTAGTACTAAATTCCCTCTTTGCGTTCGTGTCTGTCTCCTGCAGCTCAAATCAAAAAAGGGTATTTGGCAGTGAAAAGGCTGTAATTTTGTAAGATGCCCACTTCGTTTATCTGACTCAGATTGACGCCTCTTAATAAGCCTCAGTTTAGTTTATGAGTGAATTACGTTACAGAAGTGGGACTGTGGGTTTTGTTCTTCATGAATTATTCTGAAGTTACAGCGAGGAACGACTACAGCGACCAGTAACTCTTTCAACGCACATATGGGTATTGTGTTAATGTAGAAGTTGTAATGTAAGTTGTAAATTGCGAGGTTTATTTATTACTGGTATTTATGAATTTTTTTTACATAAAAACCTGAAAATCACTGGGATGAATAGAAAAGCTTCAGCATGGGATTTTTGGATATTTTTACTAAATATTGTATTGTAAAATACATTGTTCAAAGTATGTGGGCACCCCGTAATGTTTGTGGCAGTTAAAGATGTGATTCCAAAACGGACTCCACTCTTCTGGGAAAAACCTTTCACCAGATTCTGGAATATTTTTGTCCGGTGTTCCGGTTCATCCCAGAGGTGTTGGACAGGGTTGAGGTCAGCGTGCTCTGTGCAGGCTGGTCGAGTTCTGTCACACCAAAACATTTCTTTATGGACTTGGCTTTGTAGAGGGGGGGGGGTATTGTCATATTGTCATGTTGAAAAAGGAAAAACTTTGGAAAAACACTGTCCTCAAAAAAAAACCAAAACCAATCTGTGCATGTTGGAGCTTTAGGATTTCCTAACAGATACAGACCAAATGTTTACTTAAGAAGATCAATGTTCTCCACTTGCTCTTCCTTAGAGTGAATCAATATTAAAATCATGCTGAGATAATTTAGACCTAGTCCCTCACATCTTAATTATCCCACTGCGGATGGAGACTAATGCGATTCAGAAGATCAGGTGTCTTGAATCAATCTGACCTTCAGCGTGCAGTTGTTTTCCCCTCAGAGGTCATAGAGCCGTAAACCATCCGTTCTACTAACCGTGGCTCTGGGGTCTTTTTTTTCCAGAATGTCAGTCGGACTCCGACCAACTTCCTGTCCTGTCGCAGGTTCCAGGCGGCCCAGCGGCGACTCTACTCCGCTGAACCGAAAGGTGAGGACCACTGTGTGTCCAAAACAGAAGAGGTGGAGAGTGTGCACGTCCAACTCGAATATAAAACCTCTTAAAAGGTCTCACTTTTGAATATGAGATGTCTCGGAGATCCCGTTCACACACAGGATTTTACTTAACATATTTAAATATATCAGTCTATCATTATTTTCTCATTTTATTGTGGCCTAGACTCAGTTCTCAACATCTTTTAATTTCAATTTATCTTCTAAATTTCATTTATAAAATTCTTTTTTGCAAATTTAAAAATATCCAGGGATTTATTATGAAAAGTTACCAGATGTTTGTTGAGGTTTGTTTTAGAAGTGTGAAGGAGTGTGTTCCATGTAATGCGTAACAGTGGATATGCCTTAAACATTTTAATTTGATATATTTTTGTATTTTTATATGTGATTCTTGCATCAGGTTGTTATATGGAGATGCACCATGAGCCAATATTGGAGAAATATGTGATTGATTTGCTTTCGTTTGCTCTGGAAATAGAATTCAATTTTCTTTGTTCAGGTCTTTAAAAAGTGTTAAATTTGATTTCCACAAAAAGAAATGACAGATCCGTCCAAAGTGATGAGATCATATTTACCATTTACAGAATAATATGTCATGTCCTGAGGAAAGAGCTGTAGCCTGTAAAGGACACAAGTCACGTCAAAGATGATTTTATTTGCTCTATGGTCTGACATGATCCCAGTCATCAGACAATTCCTGTGTGAACTGAGCTTTTCACTCATTTTAACCTTTTCAGTCAGTTTAATTCACCTGCATTCACCAATGCTCGGGATATTTTCCCCTAATATTTGCCTCCAGAAACAACTGGAGGCATAATAGAAACAAAACAGGAGAAGATAAAACCACCACAAATACTCTGACATTTAATATGGTAAATAAGTGGTTTGAGGGATGTGAGCAGAGATGTGAAATGCTGACATTTGCCTGGTTTTCCTGAGGCTGCTGGATGTGACACACTGTTGATTCGTTCTATGGAACCTGGTCAGAAAATAACTTCCTTACAAATGATAATTTCACTGAAATTGGAGCTTGGAAGCGGAGAGGAAAGGTTGGTTGGTTTGAAAGATATGTAATAAAAGTAATAACCTGTGAGTTTCAGATGGTGGTGGAGGAGGAGGAGGAGGAGGAGGAAGATCAGGAGGGGGCAAGAGGGGAGGAGGCGCAGGAAAAGACTGGTGGAGCCGACTGCAGAAGGTTTGTGACTCTGAAAAAAAGAAAAGAAAAGAAGACCGATAATGTGTGTCATCATCATCATCATCATCATCATCATCATCACCTCAGTGTGTCATAACTGTCTCCTGGTGTTAACGCCTGCACCCGCCTCTCTGCTGTTCCTCAGGGCGACTTCCCCTGGGATGAGAAGGATTTCCGTTACATGGCGGTGACCGTGGCTGGAGTCAGCTCGGCTCTGCTCTACTTCTACTTCAGGGACAGCGGCAGAGAGATCAGCTGGAAAGACTTCGTCCACCGATACCTGGGCAGAGGCATGGTGAGTGTGTGTGTGTGTGTGTGTGTGCGTGTGCGTGTGTGTGTGCGTGTGCGTGTGTGTGTGTGTGTGTTGGGGGGGGGGGCACCCAACTAGTTTCTCGAGGCCTGGCACGAATCAAGAGTCCAGATCAGTTGGGAACATCCACAGGAAGAAATAACATGAAAATCCTGTGGACTGACACCACTGGGATCCCTGCCACCAATGTTCTGTATTTGCTAAAAATTTGCAGCTGCAGACTTAAACTCTCAGAGAGAAATTCAGAGTTATTAAGTTAAAAAAAAAAGTAGCGTGTAAAAATGAAAGGGTATTTTTGTTTTCCATTGTTCAGGTGGACCGGTTGGAGGTCATCAACAAGCAGTATGTCAGAGTCATCCTGATGCCAGGAGCCGACGCCGATGCGGTGAGAGGAGGAGAAAAAAAAAAGTGGCACGTTAAACTGAAATCTGACACTGAAGCAGAATTTTTAATGTCTCACAAAAAAAGAAACCTTTACCTTGTATTTATGCAGCCAAAAAAATGCTATGAAATTTAAAATTTGCAAATGTCTGCTGCATTTTGGCAGATGAAATACTAAATGTGACCAACAAAACTTAGGGAAGGGAGAAGTACCATGTTTTCAATACTACAATGTCCATAATATATTGGATTCTTCAGTTTACGCTTCATGTATATGAAATGTAATGTTGTGCGTCTTTTGTTGTCTTTAAAATTTGAATTTATTTCAGTCTGTAAAAAAAAAAATTACTATATTATTCTACACAAATGAAAACGACACAACAGGTGTTGGATGGTAAACATAAACGTGGCGTGACAAAAAAGTAACACGAAGTGGTCTATGCAGAGCTACGTCTGGTTCAACATCGGCAGCGTCGACACGTTCGAGAGGAACCTGGAGACGGCGCACATGGAGCTCGGCCTGGAGCCGTCGCACCGCGCCACCGTCGTCTACAGCACCGAGAGCGACGGGTGAGTCCGACACGCTGACCTGTCCACGCCGTCAATATTTCTTTTTACACTCGTCCTGCTGGGAAAGTTTCCGTTTGATGCCTGGAATCTGAAGGGGAGGAGATTTGTCGTCGCTGAAACTTTTTTCTCTTGTATAAATGAAACACATAATCTAGTAAAACCCGCATTAGTGTGTCTTTTCCTTCGGTCACAGACTCTCACTCTCTTCTCTCAGAATCATTTTTTTCTGAGGGTCAGCATTTTTTTTTTCCAGCCTCTGGTCTTTCCGAGCTCAAACTCGTGATTTTATTTCCTGTCTGCCTTCAGAAACTCTTGCAGCTTAAACTGGAGTAAAACTAAAAGCTTTTTTATTATCGACTGACTGTGAAAGTCTCATAGTAAGCACTTAACCTGTTCCTCTCCGTCCTCGCAGCTCCTTTCTGATGAGCATGCTACCCACCCTGCTGCTGATTGGCTTCCTGCTCTTCACCCTGCGGCGGGGGCCGATGGGGGGGGCCCCCGGCGGTGGGAGGGGCGGGCCCTTCAGCATGAGCGAGTCCACGGCCAAGATGATGAAAGACAACATCGATGTGAAGTTCAAGGATGTGGCTGGCTGTGAGGAGGCCAAGCTGGAGATCCTGGAGTTCGTCAACTTCCTGAAGAACCCGCAGCAGTACCAGGACCTCGGAGCCAAGATCCCCAAGGTACGGAGTGTTCACAGGGCTCCGAGGGCCCCAAGGCAGGTGTCCGGACAGAGGCACGGATTTTAATAAATATAATAAATATTCACCTTTAAAGCTGCTGTAGATGAGTTCAGGAAGGCAACTGTGAGAATTCATAGGTTCTGGTAATGGTAATGTACAGATTGGGGCTAATGTGAACTACTTTAAATACTGTTGGTAGCTTAGTCTTTTATTATACATCAGCATTTATTTATGGTAATTTACATTAAAAATCTTAATCTGCAAACTTATTGGTAACTGGCGCTTGAACATAAATGTAATCAAGTTTAAAAAGATAATTTAAAAAATGCAGTGGAATAAAAGTGTAAAGTGGTGGAGAATAAAAAGATATGTATATAGTCCAGTTAATGTACTTAGTTACTTTTACCTTTTTACTTTTACTTTCTGGGGGTAAGTTACTATATCTGTAGCAAGTCTCTGCAAGTTAACTGATTATGATAATGATTTAAACTATGTCAAACATATGATTATGCACAGAACGTGTGTACATACGCAACAACAGACACTATGAAATACTAAGAATGTCTGGAAATAAAGAGTTCACATGACGAAATTACAACAGAATTCATAAACTTGGAAAAAAATCAAAAGTAAAGACCAATTAGATGGCTGATTTTTTTTTTTTTTCCCCTTTTTTCCAAACTTTTCCAATCATGTCGTTTGATTATAATAAACAAAATATTACTCTGTTGTTTAATGCTCTTTAAGCGACAAACATAGTTCTGAAGTTGTACATTAGTGTGCAGCTCATTGTCCAGAGGAGTGAAGTGACCGTCTGCTTGTGTGTCGCTATCCCAGGGGGCCGTGCTGTCTGGTCCCCCTGGCACGGGGAAGACTCTGCTGGCCAAGGCCACGGCCGGGGAGGCCAACGTCCCCTTCATCACCGTCAACGGCTCCGAGTTCCTGGAGATGTTCGTGGGCGTCGGTCCAGCCAGGGTGAGTGGCGGAGTGAGGCTGGATCGGGGGGGGGTATAATCAGTTGACTCACTGCCCCTGGATCAATTCAATTCGACTTTATTCAAATTTATATATCATAACAAACATTATCTCAGGGATCAGGTATTAGAGATGTAAAATGAAGCAAAGTTCCTCTTCAGTGTCTTTTAAAAACTGGTTTCTCTCATGTTTTTTCCGATGTGTTGAAACCGAAGTGTTGACGAATCTCTCCCCCTCCCGCTCTCGCCCTCTCGCCCTTTCTCTCCCCACTGCAGGTGAGGGACATGTTTGCCATGGCGAGGAAGAACGCCCCCTGCATCCTCTTCATCGATGAGATCGATGCCGTGGGGAGGAAGAGGGGAGGGGGGAACTTCGGCGGTCAGAGTGAGCAGGAGAACACCCTGAACCAGCTGCTGGTGGAGATGGACGGTAGGGGTCACGCTCTTTAGGTTTGGTGGGGGGCTGGCCTGACGCGAGGCCTGACGCGAGGCCTGACGCGAGGCCTGACGCGAGGCCTGACGCGAGGGCTGAGGTGTTTTTGATCTCCCACGTTCGCAGGTTTTAACACAGCTACTAACGTGGTGGTCCTGGCCGGAACCAACAGACCCGACATCCTGGATCCTGCCCTGATGAGACCGGGACGCTTCGACAGGCAGATCTACATAGGTAGGGTCCAGCACAGAGAGCTGATTGGTCACAACCACACACACTGCACAGGCTCGAAAAATGCCCTTTGACCACACACGCCTCGACTTTTTATTATTATTTTATCCCACATTTCTTTCCCTGGTTTTGTCTCTGAAATCCTGGTCACTATCACCAGCTGCAAAAAACATGAGCAAAAAGTCACAGAGAAAATAGGCAGCAGTTCAGGTCTTTAAAAGATGGAGGCTTTATTCTTTTTTTCTGCTGTGTTAACGACCCGTCTGTCCTCAGGTCCCCCGGACATCAAGGGGAGGGCGTCCATCTTTAAAGTCCACCTCCGACCGATCAAACTGGACCCCGGTCTGGACAAAGACGCTCTCGCCAGGAAGATGGCGGCGGCCACGCCCGGATTCACCGGTCCGTAACGGATGCATGGATTTTTTTGTTTTTTTGTTTATAAATCCCAGCTTAATAACGCAGTAACATAATTTAAAGTGTTTAAAGTTTTTTAAAACAAGGTAAAAATAACATAAGGTAATTGTTTTTTTTTTTTTTCTTCCATTCAAGATGAAATAAGATTTTTACCATTTTTAAGGCAGATAATCAGATATCCACCTGCGATTTTTGTTGTAAATTTGTTTTGACGGACATCCCCCCCCCTCTTCCTCATGGACGAATCAGGTGCCGACATAGCCAACGTCTGCAATGAGGCAGCCCTGATCGCCGCCCGGTTCCTGGACCCGTCTGTCAACGCCAAGCACTTTGAACAGGCCATTGACCGGGTCATCGGAGGTCGGTGTCGCGTTGTGGTTCCATTACTTTCTGGTTATTTTTTCAGTGCTGTTACTTTCCTCTGAGTCTCATTCCTGGGTTGTGTGTGTCTCTGTCTCTGTCTCTGTCTCTCTCTCTCTCTCTCTCTCTCTCTCTCTCTCTCTCTGCAGGTCTGGAGAAGAAGACCCAGGTCCTGCAGCCCACTGAGAAGAAGACGGTGGCGTATCATGAGGCCGGCCACGCCATCGTGGGCTGGTTCCTGCAGCACGCCGACCCACTGCTGAAGGTAGAACGGAGTGACACTAACACAAACTCGCTCTCAGTCACCAGTTTATTAGGAACACACACTTAAGCTAATGTTTTGGTTGAAACTTTTTTGGGGCGTGTTGTTTCAACTTTGTGACCCTTTTTGAATGATTCTGTTTATGCTGCTGTTGAACTGTTTTACGTTAATACTGACGGGTGATTCTGTTCTTTGTCTCCACAAAAAAAACACATTCAACAGCTGCACAAACTACAATGTTCGTGTGGTTGAATGGGCTCCTCTGTTTTAGCTCGATGTTCCTCATGAACTCGTGCTTTTCTACATGTCGTGACGAATTGTCAAAATTTAAAGACTGTGTCAAAATATCCAGATTAAAATTTCTGTATTTGATATTATTTTCTAATAATATAATTAATAGTTAATCACAAAAAAGAATGACTTCAAGACGATAAAAGCATTCACTCAAAATTTACTTTAACTTTAATTTGAAAAGTAAAACTGCTTCAGTGAAAATATGCAATTTAAGTAAAATTAAACACAGAAGTTTTAAAATGGTTCTAATAGAAGAGAAAACAAAAAACAAATTAGCAGCATAGTTGATGTGTCGTTGCCTTTTTTAAATTAGTGTCGATCGTCAGAATCAATTGGCTGAAATTTTTACAAAACAATTAAAGTGATAATTCAACTGTAGAAATAGCTAAGTTTCGTTGATTCCTTCCTCTCAGATGTCAGGATTTACTGCTTTTCTCTTTCAGAGCTGATTATTAAACGGAATATCTTAATAGTTTCTGACTATTGAGCAACCAAAACAAGTAGATTAGAAGAACTGGGCTGTGGGAAATTATGACTGGAGGTTTTCACACGTTTTTGACATTTTATAACGAAAAAATTCATCTGGTAATCCAGGTAATGATAATAAATAGTTGCAGCCTTAAATCAACCAGGATACAATGTACAATGATCAATGTAACGTCAACAATTGCAGGAAAACCTAAAAAGGTGGATGTTACACTGAATGAAAGAGTCGTAAATCGTGGTGATTTAAATGTGTTAAATGTTTAACCTGAAACTGCTCGATGCGTTGACCACGTGCTCTTCGCGTCCAGGTGTCGATCATCCCACGGGGGAAGGGGCTGGGCTACGCCCAGTACCTGCCCAGGGAGCAGTACCTGTACAGCCGGGAGCAGCTGTTTGACAGGATGTGCATGATGCTGGGAGGTCGCGTGGCCGAGCAGGTCTTCTTCGGCCGCATCACCACCGGCGCCCAGGACGACCTAAAGAAGGTCACGCAGTCGGCCTACGCTCAGGTGCACGGACACACACACACACACACAAACACACCTGCAGGTCTGCTGGGCCTGTTTGAATCTTCATTCAGTGGAACGAGGGTTTTGTTTTCCTGCTGTGACGCCCCCCCCCCACACACACACAGGTGGTGCAGTTCGGTATGAGTGAGAAGGTGGGGCAGGTGTCGTTCGACCTGCCCAGGCAGGGCGAGATGGTCCTGGAGAAGCCGTACAGCGAGGCGACGGCCGAGCTGATCGACGCCGAGGTCAGGGGGCTGGTGGAGCAGGCGTACGAGCGGACGCTGCAGCTCATCACGGACAAGAAGGACCTGGTGGAGATGGTCAGACCCGAGAACTGCAACTCAAACACACACAAACAAACAAACAAACAAACAAGAGCTTTAGCCCAAGATTTTGTTTATTTCCTTCTATCTCAGGTTCGTTGTAGTCACCATTATTTATACTGAACAGCGTTAAGAAAGAAGGGAAAATGGTCTTAAAAAGTTATCTGATAATTTCTGAAAATTTCTTTAATCAGGCCAGTGCATGAACCACAACAGCCTGATTTTTAAGAGAAGTGTACAGGTGTACACTTTACCTGCCAGTCATGATTCACAGCTTATACACTGCAGACTCTCAGCATTTATTTATTCGTTGTGATATTTAAAAATTTATCTGTTGAACACGGCAGTTTAGAGAGAGAGTCTGGGTGGAATATTTATTGAATTATTGGAAAAAGCTGTTGGTTAACCTCCCTCATGTTTAACACGTTTTTCTGCAGGTTTTAACCATTTTATGGATAATTATATACAAATGATATAGAGATATTTATAAATACTTGTTGTCTATAATTTTCAGTAATTGATTAATGTTGCTAGCGAGTGTTTTTTCACCTAAAGTTTATGACGGAATCTTTTTTTAAGCATCTGAAAAGCAAATAGAAAATTCTTCCCTGTGTGAAGACACAAGCAAAAGAAAAATCCCTGGATACAAGAAGGAAAGTTGGAGAAAAATTCCAAAAATTCAGTCCTGATTTTTGTCCTCAGGTGGGGAAGCGTCTCCTGGAGAAAGAGGTCCTGGACAAGGCGGACATGCTGGAGCTGCTGGGGCCGCGGCCGTTCGAGGAGAAGTCCACGTACGAGGAGTTCGTGGAGGGGACGGGGAGCTTCGAGGAGGACACCAGCCTGCCGGACGGCCTCCGGGACTGGAACCAGGAGCGGGGGGCCGAGGCAGAGGAGGCGAGCCCGGCCCAGGACAAACAGCAGGCCGCGTAGCGACAAACGCCTCGGATGAGCCGGACGAAGACGCCGCCTAGCAACGGACGAAGGCGCCGCTTCCCGGCCGCAAAAAAAAGAAAATGCTCCACTCAATGCCGACTGTTTTACAGAGCCTGGGGGGGTGGGTCATTTATAAATTGCCCCCCACAAATTAGAAAACCATGACCTCAGTTTATTTTGGTTCCTTCAGGTTAATAATTCGATCCCATTGTCCCCTCAACACTCCCTTGGTTCGATTTGAGTTTCGGGCCTGAGATTATGTGGATGTGTTTCAGTATATTTCTGTTCAAAAGTTTGAAAAGAGCCCCCCCTCTTTTTTTTTTTTTTTTTTTTTTTTTTAAAAAGGGAGAAAAAGTAATTTAAGTTTCTAAATAACAAATCTGAGTTGAGAAACCTTCCTCCTGAGAACCGCCGGGCTCTGTACAACTTCAGGTTAAATGTATATTTCAGTTTTATCTATCCAGAGAAGCGTCACTGAGGCCGTGTTCAGGTTTTTTGTTTTTTTTCTTCACTGTTTGGAAAAGGAATTCACTCTGAAAACGCCTTAACGCTCTCAGCAGGAGACCAACAATATACCTGGACTGAACGGAAACGATGAATTCAGTCAATATGAACAGACTATTTACCCTTTTTATTTATTACATGACAGGGATCTCTGCTCTCTGAGTGACGTCGAAGAAGAAAACATCCTGGCGTCCGAACTTCGCTGCAGCCAAATTTAAAACCTTTTTACAGGTTTTTTAAATATTTTGAGAATTGATATGAATTTTTTGTTTTATTTTTGTTTCCTGCGGTTTGTTTTTACAACTTTATAGGCTAGTCGACACCGACCCATTTCAGCCGGCTCGGTTTGGATTTATTTTCTACAAAAACACCTCGGTGCTGTAAATGTATCTGTATAAATGCTACATGAGTTTGTGTTTGTGTGCTCCTGTACACCAACTGTTTTTAACATTTCACAGCAGTAGCGTGGACATTATGTGGACGTTAAGTGAACGTTTCGCCTTTGACCCTCTGCTGTCGGACATGTGCTGAAGTTAATAAATGCGCCTCATAAAGTCAGGGATCAGAATCGGGCTTAACAGTTACTCATTTTTATATCAGAACTGCAAAAATCAGTTTTATTTATATCTTCGATCATTAGCAGTGTCTTAAAGGTAAATTCTGTTATTTTTTATACTTTATTATGAACATGCACTCATCATGTCTATGACAGCTTCAGCAAACACCACTCCGGCCACAATTTTGAGAATACCCCCCCAAAAAAAAAAAAAAAATCCAACTGAGTTTCCATTTAACACACTGAAAATCAGGTTTGGAGTAACTGACACAGTTAAAGTCTTGTTTTTTGGCTTCCTCCAGTGGCTGCAGTGACGTACAGGGGTACTCCAGCACCTGATGACATCACTACTGGGTGTGGTCACAGGGCAGCTCTTCTCTGACCCCGACCGGTGACACACGGCCGTGATGCTCATTGTAACCGTTCAGCCCCAGTTGAGGAAACAGGGAATCTTACTGGTGCGAAAGCTCAGTACTTCTGACTTGACCCGGAGCACCTGAACGCACCAGTTTGGGGCCTGGGGATGTCACCGTGTAGGTGGAGGTGACACCTGTCTCACCGGACTCACCCTTCTCACGTGTCCTCGTGTCCAAACTGCAGCTTCTCTCCCTGTGTATCAAAGTGTTTGGTTTCTTAGTAAAGACGCTGCTAAGTTTGTATTTTTTTATTTTTTATTTCTGTGAATCTCATCTGCTGACAGAGATTTCAAGCAACCTGGTGCTTCAGAAAGAAAATAAACTGAGAAAAAAACAATAAATATATACCAATATGTCCAAGTGAAAACATTTCATTTATTAATGAATCTGCTTTCAGACCCTGGACAAGTTTCACTTCTTTAAGTGGCAAAAAAACCCAAACAAAAACCACCCGACTCAGAAGAGACATCTGACCTCACCTGAAACTTTTCCTCCTCCAGCTGTCGTGGTGGTGACAACATCTGTATGGAATCAAACGGTTCTCCGACGCCCGATTGGCTGATATTTAATGAGCAAAGTTTACCTGCGGTAATGACTGTTTGTACTAAATGGGTCAACGGACGCCTCTGGAACCCCGGTCTCTAAAATTCAGCCAAACTTAGCAGCTGCTGTTTGTCAGGAACCTGTTTCATAAAAAGGTTTAGTTATTTAGCTACAGAGTTTTTCATATGCAGAAGATTCTCACACGTACAAAAAGACAATCTGTTAATATTAAACCTAAAAAAAAAAAGGTTCCTGTGTATAAACCAGACGCTTCCTGGAAGATTTCCTGATTATTTCCTTCAACTTTGAAGACGTTATAAGGAAACACTGTATTTTATGGTTACACTATTTTTCCTGCTAAGTCCTTAAAAGTTTCCAGACAACTAATAAATGCTATTCAGTTGTTAATTGAAACATCGACTGAATTTGGTTATGATTATAGTGGAAATGAAGAAAATCTCGGTTGCTAAAAGTATCTGCTGTATCAAGTATCAACTGACACTTTCTCCATTTCCCATCTCCCTAGTGACAAATCACATGGACTTGTCCTGGAAATATTCAAGTAATTTACAGGTAAAAACATGCTAGTTTTTTTTAGTTATTAAATTATGAGCAAAGTTTTCAGGGAAACTTTAAAAATATGGGACCCGTAAAAGAAAATCTCACTGGAAATGAAAGTCCTCTCTACCTGTGGTTAAGTCTAAAAAGCAGCAGCTGTCACCCTCCTGCCACTAGAGGTCACTGTGGTACCATACATGCAAAAGAAAACATTTTTTTTAAAAGGTAAACAAAAGAGACTGATTAAAAGACACAGCCTCTGTGAATCAACCTGTTGACCTGAAGGTCAGTGGGACGTCTGGTGCAGCTGCAGTTCAGATAAACCTCACTGACCTAATGACGGCAGATGTTTGGTCCTTAAACATCTGGCCTCGACTGGGCTGTTGTCAATATTTTGGTGTTTTTTTTCTGTTGGCTTTAAACATCTTGAACTGATGAGATCATCAGTGTTAAAGCTGTATTTCCACCTTTTTAAAAAAAAAAAAAAGTTTTCTTAAATGATTTGAATGTAAAACTACTTTTATACAACATATCTGTATCAAAAAAGCTACAAAGATGCTACATTCTTGTCTCAAATGTAATGGCAACATTTTCTTCAAACACAAGCTGCACTGTTTACACCTGTCCACCAGGGGGGGGGTCTCATCGGGGGACCAGAGGGTTCAGAGCTTCCTCCTCCGTTCAGTTTCATGTGGTCCAGAAGGAAAAAATAAACGAGTCTGGAACGGTTTAGGAGAAATCAAATAGCCCTTTACCTCTGTCGCAGAGTGACTGAAGCTCAGAGAAAATCTGAGATGTCCCAATGTCTCCAGGGGCAATTTTAAAAAACAAAAAACCTGGCCATCCTTTGACCACCTGGCCACCTGGCCCCCTCCGAGCCTCCTGATTGGTGGGCGGGTCCCGGTCTACGTCCGGTAGCTGAGGGCTGACGACACGAGCAGGGAGGCGGAGAAGAGCGGGAGCGACAGGAAGATGGCCGACGCTCCGCCACAGTCCTTGGCGTCCTCCTGTTCAAGCGACAAGAACAACAGCGGTGGATGTGTTTCTGTTTTCATTGCTAATCTGCAGCACATCAGCATCTTATCAACTGAATAAACCTTCATTAGATCGGGGGGGGGGCTTTCAACCAATCAAAGACTGATAAAGTTTATTAGAGCATTAAAGGGAAAAACTTGGCATCATCATGTTAATTATGATTTTCTGGCTTTTTAAAAATCAATTTAAAAGAAGTAACATAATTGTGACTGAAATTATTGTGTTTTGATAATTTGTCAACATCATATAAAGATTTTTATATTATTATAGCTGTTTTACAACATTTTCATTCATTATCTTATTATATACATAGGAGGAATCAGAGTTGTAACAAATATATTAATAGGGACTTCAACTACATTATAGTCTGATATAAACCATTTCATTAATAAATGCTATGGCAACTATTAAAGTGTCACCACAGAGCCTTTTGTTATTTGAGGTATTTGAAGGGTTATTTTAATATAATGTTGAACTGTTCATCATCATAAAAAAGTGAGTTAGTCTCATCAGTTATTGTTTTGGTCTTAACTGTAAATAATCGTTTTTTCCAGGACCAGTGTAAGTATTTGTGTGTGTGTGTGTGTGCGCGTGGACCAAGAGGTCCAGAACCAAGGGTGTGTTTCACTGTGACCCCGCGACCCCCGCGACCCCGGCTCTGACCTTCGGGTGGTAGGCGTGGCAGGACTCCGGACGGCGCCGCACCTTCTGGGATTTCATCCTGTTGCACTTCACTGTGGCGTTATGTTCACTGCCGTTAAGGAAAACAGGGCACTCACGGCTGAAGACAGAGGCTGTTTGAAATAACTTGTTATACAAATGTTTTTTCTGTTGGCTTTAAACATCTTGAACTGATGAGATCATCAGTGTTAAAGCTGTATTTCCACCTTTTTTTAAAAAAAAAAAACTTTTCTAAATGATTTGAATGTAAAACTACTTTTATACAACATATCTGTATCAAAAAAGCTACAAAGATGCTACATTCTTGTCTCAAATGTAATGGCAACATTTTCTTCAAACACAAGCTGCACTGTTTACACCTGTCCACCAGGGGGGGGGTCTCATCGGGGGACCAGAGGGTTCAGAGCTTCCTCCTCCGTTCAGTTTCATGTGGTCCAGAAGGAAAAAATAAACGAGTCTGGAACGGTTTAGGAGAAATCAAATAGCCCTTTACCTCTGTCGCAGAGTGACTGAAGCTCAGAGAAAATCTGAGATGTCCCAATGTCTCCAGGGGCAATTTTAAAAAACAAAAAACCTGGCCATCCTTTGACCACCTGGCCACCTGGCCCCCTCCGAGCCTCCTGATTGGTGGGCGGGTCCCGGTCTACGTCCGGTAGCTGAGGGCTGACGACACGAGCAGGGAGGCGGAGAAGAGCGGGAGCGACAGGAAGATGGCCGACGCTCCGCCACAGTCCTTGGCGTCCTCCTGTTCAAGCGACAAGAACAACAGCGGTGGATGTGTTTCTGTTTTCATTGTAATCTGCAGCACATCAGCATCTTATCAACTGAATAAACCTTCATTAGATCGGGGGGGGGGCTTTCAACCAATCAAAGACTGATAAAGTTTATTAGAGCATTAAAGGGAAAAACTTGGCATCATCATGTTAATTATGATTTTCTGGCTTTTTAAAAATCAATTTAAAAGAAGTAACATAATTGTGACTGAAATTATTGTGTTTTGATAATTTGTCAACATCATATAAAGATTTTTATATTATTATAGCTGTTTTACAACATTTTCATTCATTATCTTATTATATACATAGGAGGAATCAGAGTTGTAACAAATATATTAATAGACTTCAACTACATTATAGTCTGGATATAAACCATTTCATTAATAAATGCTATGGCAACTATTAAAGTGTCACCACAGAGCCTTTTGTTATTTGAGGTATTTGAAGGGTTATTTTAATATAATGTTGAACTGTTCATCATCATAAAAAAGTGAGTTAGTCTCATCAGTTATTGTTTTGGTCTTAACTGTAAATAATCGTTTTTTCCAGGACCAGTGTAAGTATTTGTGTGTGTGTGTGTGTGCGCGTGTGCGTGGACCAAGAGGTCCAGAACCAAGGGTGTGTTTCCTGTGACCCATGACCCCATGACCCGGCTCTGACCGGGTGGTAGGCGTGGCAGGACTCCGGACGGCGCTGCACCTTCTGGGATTTCATCCTGTTGCACTTCACTGTGGCGTTATGTTCACTGCCGTTAAGGAAAACAGGGCACTCACGGCTGAAGACAGAGGCTGTTTGAAATAACTTGTTATACAAATGTTTTTTTTTTTTCCCTCAAAGCCTTGAATCAAAGAATTTTTTCTGTTTACAAAAGAAAATAAGTTTTCAAAAGTTAAATTTCTGAATGGAAACAGCTGTCAAAGATTTATTTTCTAAATTAAATTAAGAGTAAAATGGCAAAATTATGATTTATATGAGGAACTGATCCAATCAATATCTCAAACACGATCTGATTCCGAGCTGTCTTAACTTCCCATCATAAAAAGTTGTCCGTGCTGCAGCGAGGGGTCTTTGAACGCACCGCTGACCTCTGCTCTAGAACCAGGTGGTCGCTCCTCCAGCAGGGGGCGCCGTGCTGTGCGTGCGTAGGTGAAGGATATATTTGATCTCTTTGGGATCCAGCGGGATCGGACCGTACTGACGAGAACAGTCGCAGTCGGCCTGGGTCACGACCAGAACCAGGTTACTGTCGGGGATCTGCTGCACCACGAACATCCTGGAACAAAGGATGTGTCGGAGCCCATCAGTCATCAATCAGAAACCAGTCAGTCATCAATGACATACCGATCACTGATCGATCAGATACTGATCACTCATCAATCAACCATCAATTAATAAACAGTCACAAATCACTGCTCACTCATTAACAGTTTAGGTGTTAGTTGATCTATTAATCAACTATTAATATACTGGTAATATAATAACAAAGTGATATAAATAAAGAGACAATTAAAAGTTAATCAGTCGCCATGACAATAATATTTTTTATTTATAATAAAAAAAACTTACTAGGACAGTTTAGTTTTATTTTGTAGAATCATCTGAAAGGTTTTAGCTTTACTTTTATTTTGAATATTTTCTGTTCCTGTTTCCACCACTAGATGGAGCTGTAGGCTTGTTTTTATATGTGTGTGTGTGTGTGTGTGTGTGTGTGTGTGTGTGTGTGTGTGTGTGTGTATGTGTGTGTGTGTGTGTGTGTATGTGTGTGTGTGTGTGTGTGTATCTGTGTATGATTCTGGTGTGTGTGTGTGTGTGATTCTGGTGTGTGTGTATGTGTGTGTGTGTGTGTGTGTGTGTGTATCTGTTTGAGATTCTGGTGTGTGTGTGTGTGTGATTCTGGTGTGTGTGTGTGTGTGTGTGTGTGTGTGTGTGTGTGTGTGTGTATCTGTGTGTGATTCTGGTGTGTGTGTATGTGTGTGTGTGTGTGTGTGTGTGTGTGTGTGTGTGTGTGTATCTGTGTGAGATTCTGGTGTGTGTGTGTGCGTGTGTATGTGTGTGTGTGTGTGTGTGTATCCGTGTGAGATTCTGGTGTGTGTGTGTGCGTGTGCGTGCGTCGTACTTCTGGCAGCGTCCACACTTGATCAGGCTGTTGGCCTCTCTGATGGACGAGTCGTACATGAAGCCGGGATACGCTGTGTCACAGGGCAGCAGAGCCTCCACCTTCTTCTGCTTATGGGCTGAGAGAGACACACACACACACACACACACACACACACACACACATTATTACATGTGTAAGAACAGGGGACTAACACCGGTCTGACTTAGTCTCGGTCTCTTGGGATGATCTGGCTTCACCAGAGTCCAACATTCATTCCTGGAAAACCAGTATGACGAAGCTGGTTCCTAACTGGTTCTGTCAACACTGGGTTCACCTTCCAGTTGTGTGTGTCCAGGTGAGAAAGGTGAAGATGTTAATTACAGAATCCTCATGAAACGGTGATTTACAGGTAAATTCAGTTCTGGCGACATCAGGAAGTGATTTTTTTTTAATGAGAATAAAACAGGAGCAGACACAATGGGAATCATTTCATTATATTAAAGTATAAACTATAAATAGGTGAAGGGAGTATTTTGTCTTTAGCCTAAAGTGAGATGTAAAAGTTTAATTTCTAGTTTTTATTTCCATTTACTGTCATTAAGTCTCCTCGTGTTGTTCTGCAAGTAAAAGCAGCAACACTGTCAGGAACCAGACAACATTTAATCTCTTGCAGAATTAAAATGCAGCTGTAATCAGGTTTTTATTTATTTGTTATGTTAACTCATCCTCTAGTTTAAAACCAGAGACTCATGGGAAATCCGGAGCAAGACAGTTCAACTGATCTAGAAAAACATCTACTGCTCTTTCTTATCCATCTCTTCAGGATCCTGTAGGACAGATGACTCTGTGTCTACAGTGATCTGATTGGTCTGGTTTTGATCTGATGCGTTACCATGGTGATCGGCCTGGTTAAAAGTGAGCCAGTTTAGTGAAACCAGAAAATCCTGGGAGGATCCAGAAAAACCCCAGTGATGTCACTTCCTGGTTCAAATTACTTTCTGCTCATCTGGATCCAAACTCGTCCAGGGGATTAAACATAATGACTTCACGCACACACACACAGACACACACATACAAGGAACCCCCCGCCACACACATGCACGCACTCGCGCACACGCACACTTTTACTCACTTGTGTGATAACCAGCCTTGGCTGAACAGAGGTGGATCACCATGGAGACGATGATGATGACAGTGGTAGAGATGATGAAGATGAAGGAGATGATGATGAAGACGATGGTGAAGATGTTTATGGAGATGATGAAGATGAAGCCGTCATATTGAAGAAAGACGTCAGTAGATCAGACGTGATTCAGTGACGACATGAATCATAAAAGAACAACTGAAACTGGGGGACTTTCATGTTTACGACGGAGTCAGAGCTGAACTCGGTTCTTCTGTCCCAACAACGTGAAAACACTGAGACATTGTTCAACAACAAACAAACAACAACAAACACAGAGCGTGTGACCTGACCTCGGCCTGAGCCTCGTCACGGCGTCTTACCGTCCACGAAGTAATCGGAGTGCCAGAGACCACAGAGGTTAAAGTCCAGCAGGAACCTGACGGGAGGCACAAAAAACAAAAGGAAAACCAAATCACACGTAAAAAACATGGTCACTTTTTCAGGGAAACAAAGTAGAAGCTCATTCTATTCACAAAAAGTCAGACCTCGACTCATTATTATGACTTAAAGCAGAATCTGTGACCTGAACTAGTGACAACAAATTTCCCTTTCAAATAAAATATGGTAAAAATGTCTCAGAATTCAGTGTAACATGTAATAACAGCATATGGCCACGTAGTTCAGGTTAGTGCTGTAACTAACTAATGATTGTTATCAGGTGACCGGCCGACTGATGTCTAGATAAATCGTTCTGTCATCCCTGATTCCCAGAGGCTGAAGCGACACAGTTAAGGAGACGTCTCATCGAGCGTCACGACCATGTTTAGTAAATAATAACTAAATGACTTTATTCTTAAAAAGTCGTCATAGATACAAAGTTTTAGCTGGTTTAATTAATGATCTATTCTTAGTTAAGTACGGATGAATTGACTCCAGTGACCTGAACACTGATCCATTCAACTCTTATTTTATCCCTTAATAACCCTGAAAAATGATAAAAGAAAATCCCAGAATTTTTTGGAAATCGTGGTGCATATAATTTCTTAATACTGCAGGGTTAGTGTAACATGGGGACTCATATCAGCTCCTCTCTCTCTCTCTGGCTCTCTGCTGATGACACTTACATCAGAGCATTGGAGAAGAACCACCTCATCAACGCCGCGATGCCATAAAACGGCTGCAGGAGGAAAAGAAAGTTAAGGAGTTAATCAAATCAGTTAAATAGGACACGACGTTTAAATATGGCCGAGGCGGAATCAGTTTTTCCACAATGAGATGCTAGTTTCTAACATTATGGTGCTGATACATGTGATAGAAAATCAAGAAAACTCTTTTTCTGTCATATCACTTGTTGCCTTTTGTGGATAAAAATTGAAGATCTCTCTTAAAAACACAGCTGATAAACAATGGCAGGCCACGGCGTCCGGCGTCTAAGGCCCCGTGACACTCACGCTGAGCAGGGGTCGGGCGCCGCTGGCGTGATGGTGGCTGTTCTTGCACATGGCCTGGTAGTCAAAGAGCGACACTCTGCAGAAGGAGCAAAACAGGAACAGGTCACGGATGAGAAGGCTGGAGTTACCTGAGTTTAAATACAACCATCCATCGGCACTTTTTTCCCTGACGCTGCTTTTCTCACTGACGACCTGCAGATGTTTAGGTTTTTGCAGGAAATCACGTTAAACTGAAAACAAACTGAGTCTGTTTCTCTTTTTACATGTAAAGCCTCGAATTTTTAAGGGTGTAGTCTTTGTGTATGAAATGTGCCCTTGTGTTCGGGGAAAATGAGCTCAAAGTTTAATGTGTTATAAATATTTAAGAGCGGAAACACGGTATGTTTGTGTAGATCATTAACTATGCACATTATCGCATTTACAAACTGAGGCCCGGGCACGCAAATCCTGCTTTATGCTGCTATGTGTAGACACGTGTGTCATGGCAGGTTTTCACCATTTCAAATCTCACTTTATGTCCTTGAACAAGTTCATGAAGTCTGTAAACCTGATCAGTGCAACTAATGACAAGAGAACAAAACCACTAAAAGAGAAAACGTCTTTTTTAAAACGTCGCCGTCAGACGTGTAAAGTCAGGAAAAGACATTTTGGTCTGATAAAGAGATTAGATCAGACCAGCAGCGGTCGATCGGTCGGTCCTACTTTTTAAACATCCCCATCTTGATCAGCGACGCCATGACGGAGCCGTCCACCGCGCCGAAGAAACGCCCGACCTGGGGGGGCAGAGCAAAAGAAACAGCTTAAATCAATGTGTTGTTGTTGTTTGTTTTTTTCTGACCCACTTTAGATGTACGTGTGTTTTAAACTTAGACTTGTACTCAGTCTAACCCGGGTTAAGTTAGTCTGGGCTTGATGCCTTTAGCGTCTTTATTCATCTTAACGTTGTTGCTCATGTTTCCTGTTTTCTAGGTTTTTCTGCTCATTTTCTCCACCATAGAAAGACGCCTTGACTTAAATCCGCTGAAAACCTGTTTTCTCGGCCTGTTTATTACACTGACTGATGGGATCTGACACTAAGACTATCTTCAGCCACAGTTACAACAGTTTTTCATTACTTCACCGTGAAAGACTTTAATACTTCAGACCAAACACGTTCCAACTCCAACGCTGTACTAAACACAAGGACATGACACTGATAACAGTGCGTTTCTCTCGCGTTTAGCATGTTTCCCCAAATTTTGGAGTGTTCCTTTAAATAAAACCATGCTGAAAGCTCAGTAGTTGTATAGAAAACCACAGTATGACCACAAACTTGTACCTAAGCATCCCATCATTTAGTCTTTATTATTCTTCTGATTAATATTGATTTGATCCTTGACTTTGTGATTCCTTCTCTGCTGCTGCTCCGGTTCAGCTTCCCTTCACTTATCACATACACAGTATTTATTTATAAAGCCAAAACACAGCCAGCACTTCACAATTTCACACCACAAGCGGCTCTAAAAAATATTAAAAAGCTGATACAGCTCCCTGGAGGGCGACATCTAAAAAATATTAAATGATGCTAAGTGGAATTTATTGAATTTTCTGGAAGAAATTTGTCTCTCGAAAGAAAAGACGTGACGCAGATGTTGTGAAAAAAATAAAAGATCAGGTGACGGTGTGATGATACCAGGAGGCTGCAGCAGGAATAAAGGAGTGTTGTACAGTGATTTACAGTCATTGTGTGTGTGTGTGTGTGTGTGTGTGTCGCACGCCCTCCCTGGTCCTCAGCAGCAGCAGCAGCAGCCTCTGAATTATTCAGGCTGTTTTGTCTAAGCAGCTCGGTTCACGCTTACAAGCTGCTCCCTGCCCACGCGTCATCTCCGCCCCGGACGGGATTTTACCAAGAAGCCCCGGGGCGACTCGCAGGTCCTCTGAGCGCCGGTGGTCGCGTCCTGCTTGGACCGAAACCCGACCCCCTGCTTAAAAGGCTCAGTTCTATATGTCTCAAAACAAAAACAAAACAACATCCTGCCGACATGTTAGCGTGTCGATGTGAACTCGGCCCAAAGAGCAGCTGAGCCTAAGTCCGGCTGAGTCTGACCAGGTCCAGCTCAGACCGAAAGTT
The DNA here is from genome assembly GCA_016859345.1 of Istiophorus platypterus. Taxonomy (NCBI): domain Eukaryota; kingdom Metazoa; phylum Chordata; class Actinopteri; order Istiophoriformes; family Istiophoridae; genus Istiophorus; species Istiophorus platypterus. The sequence continues at coordinate 27,743,165 of CM029121.1, read as the reverse complement.
TAGCCCTGTTTGACATTGTAGAGCTGAGCCTGACAAACTAAGCCTGATAGGACAAGCCTGATAGGTGGAGCCTGTTGAGCTAAGCTTGATAAGATGAGTCTGATAAGCTGAGCCTGGTCACAGAGGCCGTTGTGGTCACGGACCCTTGGTCGGGTTAATCCAGGGCGCCACCGGTCGAGTTGATCGGCCTAACCTGCTGGAGGCCGGAGGATGATCCGTGGACTCCGGTAGCAGCTTCTCAGACAGCATCATTAATCAAGCAGATATTTCCTCCGCACCCCCAACCAACACCAACACCACCACCAACACCTTGCGTTTTGCTTGGTCACCCCCCCGAGCTTTCTCTCTCCCCGACCTGTTTTCTTCTAGTCAGCACCGACTTTTAATTCCTCCTCCGATTAAATATTTACCGTGGCCCCTGCAACGAACCCGGAGCTGCTCCTTCACACCCACAGCAGCTCTTTCACGCCGGGGGGAGGATTCTGCTGTGTTTCCATAAAAAAATAAATAAAATAAAACTTCCTGTAAAGCCCGGAGCTCAGCAAAACACGGAGGAGGTGATTCATCATAATATCTGCTTAGTAAAGGCCGCTGGGGACGCAGCCGCCGCCGCCGCCGCCGCCGCCGCCGCCGCCGCCGCCGCCGCCGCCGCCGCCGCCGCCGCCGCCGCCGCCGCCGCCGCCGCCGCCGCCGCCGCCGCCGCCGCCGCCGCCGCCGCCGCCGCCGCCGCCGCCGCCGCCGCCGCCGCCGCCGCCGCCGCCGCCGCCGCCGCCGCCGCCGCCGCCGCCGCCGCCGCCGCCGCCGCCGCCGCCGCCGCCGCCGCCGCCGCCGCCGCCGCCGCCGCCGCCGCCGCCGCCGCCGCCGCCGCCGCCGCCGCCGCCGCCGCCGCCGCCGCCGCCGCCGCCGCCGCCGCCGCCGCCGCCGCCGCCGCCGCCGCCGCCGCCGCCGCCGCCGCCGCCGCCGCCGCCGCCGCCGCCGCCGCCGCCGCCGCCGCCGCCGCCGCCGCCGCCGCCGCCGCCGCCGCCGCCGCCGCCGCCGCCGCCGCCGCCGCCGCCGCCGCCGCCGCCGCCGCCGCCGCCGCCGCCGCCGCCGCCGCCGCCGCCGCCGCCGCCGCCGCCGCCGCCGCCGCCGCCGCCGCCGCCGCCGCCGCCGCCGCCGCCGCCGCCGCCGCCGCCGCCGCCGCCGCCGCCGCCGCCGCCGCCGCCGCCGCCGCCGCCGCCGCCGCCGCCGCCGCCGCCGCCGCCGCCGCCGCCGCCGCCGCCGCCGCCGCCGCCGCCGCCGCCGCCGCCGCCGCCGCCGCCGCCGCCGCCGCCGCCGCCGCCGCCGCCGCCGCCGCCGCCGCCGCCGCCGCCGCCGCCGCCGCCGCCGCCGCCGCCGCCGCCGCCGCCGCCGCCGCCGCCGCCGCCGCCGCCGCCGCCGCCGCCGCCGCCGCCGCCGCCGCCGCCGCCGCCGCCGCCGCCGCCGCCGCCGCCGCCGCCGCCGCCGCCGCCGCCGCCGCCGCCGCCGCCGCCGCCGCCGCCGCCGCCGCCGCCGCCGCCGCCGCCGCCGCCGCCGCCGCCGCCGCCGCCGCCGCCGCCGCCGCCGCCGCCGCCGCCGCCGCCGCCGCCGCCGCCGCCGCCGCCGCCGCCGCCGCCGCCGCCGCCGCCGCCGCCGCCGCCGCCGCCGCCGCCGCCGCCGCCGCCGCCGCCGCCGCCGCCGCCGCCGCCGCCGCCGCCGCCGCCGCCGCCGCCGCCGCCGCCGCCGCCGCCGCCGCCGCCGCCGCCGCCGCCGCCGCCGCCGCCGCCGCCGCCGCCGCCGCCGCCGCCGCCGCCGCCGCCGCCGCCGCCGCCGCCGCCGCCGCCGCCGCCGCCGCCGCCGCCGCCGCCGCCGCCGCCGCCGCCGCCGCCGCCGCCGCCGCCGCCGCCGCCGCCGCCGCCGCCGCCGCCGCCGCCGCCGCCGCCGCCGCCGCCGCCGCCGCCGCCGCCGCCGCCGCCGCCGCCGCCGCCGCCGCCGCCGCCGCCGCCGCCGCCGCCGCCGCCGCCGCCGCCGCCGCCGCCGCCGCCGCCGCCGCCGCCGCCGCCGCCGCCGCCGCCGCCGCCGCCGCCGCCGCCGCCGCCGCCGCCGCCGCCGCCGCCGCCGCCGCCGCCGCCGCCGCCGCCGCCGCCGCCGCCGCCGCCGCCGCCGCCGCCGCCGCCGCCGCCGCCGCCGCCGCCGCCGCCGCCGCCGCCGCCGCCGCCGCCGCCGCCGCCGCCGCCGCCGCCGCCGCCGCCGCCGCCGCCGCCGCCGCCGCCGCCGCCGCCGCCGCCGCCGCCGCCGCCGCCGCCGCCGCCGCCGCCGCCGCCGCCGCCGCCGCCGCCGCCGCCGCCGCCGCCGCCGCCGCCGCCGCCGCCGCCGCCGCCGCCGCCGCCGCCGCCGCCGCCACCGCCGCGTTGCTGCCGCCAGCCGCCACCGCCGCCGCCGCCGCTCGCGCCGCCGCCTCATGGTCCCTGGGACCGAACCGCAACACGAACGACAGAGGTTCGACACCCGGTGACGTGAGCGGCGAGTAAACATCTCAGCTGGAGAGGAGATGAACCGGGTGTGTGTGTGTTTGTTTGTGTTTGTTTGTGTGTGTGTGAGTATTTATAGTAGCGCGGTGGGCTCAGGATTAATCCTCAGTAATGTGGCTCTTAAGTTAAGTTAATCCGGAGCTAACGAGCAGCTGTCGAATGGACAGCGGGATCATCTCTGTAATGTACGGAAGCCTGGTGCGACCAAGACGAGGGAAAAAAATGCATGAAAAAATAAACCAAAAAAATATTCAAAAGATAAAAAAAGTGATACTATATTAACATTTTGACTTAATCATAGCGAATCAACTTAAAAAGTCAAGTGCTTGACTTTAAGTTATGATTGTGAGATAAAAATGTAAAAATGTCTAAAATATTATAAACAAACCATAATTTTGATATTAACAAAGTCAATTTTGATTTACTAAGATAAAATGTTTCTCTTTCCATGTCAGTTAAGTTTAATATCTTTTGTTTTGAACTCTTGCACAAACAAAACAGTTGCTAACTTAGCTTGTGTGTTATTGTTATAGTCATTTCTCATTATTTTATGATGACTAAAGGATGAACGGATTAGTAGAGAAAAAAATCAGCAGATGATTCGATAATAAAGATAATCATTAGCAGCAGCTGCAGCTCTGGGATTTTGTCTTAACATTAGAATTTTTTAGAAATATATTTGGAAAAAAAACAAACATTCAGAACTTCTAGACACATGACAACACATCTGGAAACCAGACACCGAACATTAACATTCACCACACTCGGGAATTGGCACATCCAGGCTTCCGTACATCAGTTTCCTTCTGTTCTGTGCTTCAGCTGAAATGTGTCAGATTGAACGGGGGAGGTTATTACTGCTTGTAAGATTATGAAAAAAATCCCAAATCATAACTGTAAAATTAAATCTTTAATCCACATTAACGGGTCCATCGTAAAACCCAAAACTGGAGCCGACAAGTCTTTTAATTTAGTGACTAAAGCTTGATTTTTTTTTCATATGAAGTGAAGTAAAACCTACGACTTTCAGTCGCAAAATGCTGTTTGAAACTCAAACTCTTTTTTTATGACTGTAAAAATATATCTAAACCTATGGAGCCAAAAAAACAAACAAACAAACAAAAAAACAACAGACTGAGCTTTAAAAACAGATGTGATGAAAATTAAACCTATTTTCTTATTTCCTATTATTTTACCATGTTTTATTTAATCCCCTGAGGTCTCAAGGACGTCGGCAGCTGTGGTTTTTTTCTTGAGGTCTTTTCTCCTGTTTTCATTTTTTTTTCACAGGAAGAAAGTGGCCAAACTTATTTTTGGTCGGCGTTAGATCGTTGTAGCGGTTGATGGAGTTCAGAGGATCATTCGGGAAAAGAAACTCCAACATCCAAGACTCCAAAAGTCAGCTGCTGAAACACAGCTGCTTTTCAAAATCAAAATTTCTCAGGATCCACATTTATTCTTGTCAAAACCTCCATGTTTCTCTTCTGGGTTTAGTTTTCCAAACTTGAATGCAGTGTTTTCTTTTGTTTTTTAACTTCTTTTACTTGCTCACTAGCTTCGTACCGAATGATGACAACATGAATAACTAACGCTGACTGTGTCGAACTGAACTCTGCAGCTGCGTCGGGCAGAGGAGTAAATTCCTGGTTATGTAAAATGATCTCTGCCACCTGACGGAGAACCGGGTTTTCCTCCTGGACTCGCAGCCTCCTCTACACACATAGTTTAATTTGCTCCGGTCGAGGCCGAGGTTCTGCTGTTGGGTTTTAGACCGTATTAATAAATCTGGTCCGGTACCAGCTGTGGTTGTGTCGTAGTTTCCTCTGATTTTTACTTCTCGTACTGCTTTATCTGTCACAAGTGACAATGACAACACTGACATTGGCGTTAACCTGTGATCCTTTGTTTATTGGTAGATTTAGTTTTCAGGGCGCGGAGGTCGGCTGGGGTCACGGATCACGGGTCACGGGTCTTACCTCGTTCCTCTCCTTGGACAGCAGGATGAAGCCGTTGTTGTCGACCAGGAAACAGTTCAGATCCTGGACGGGAGGAAGCGACAATGTTTAGGTTCCTAGAGACACAGAAGCCTGATGTTTGGTGTCGGCGCGTCAGGTCGGTACTTACAAGGCTCTCGCAGCTGAGCGGACACACGCCCTCGATGTTTGAGCACTGGGAGAAAAAGGAGAGGCAGGCGGGGTGAGGTCAAAGGTCACCGGGTCGAGGCAACAAACCACTGACTCACATCGATAAATGTTTAATGTTCAAAATAAACGCAACGTAAAAAGAAAGATGAAATCTGTGTCTGGGGTAAAGAGGCACAGTGAGCGACTTTATATTTTATTATTTTTTCCACAGAAATATCTTTTACCAATATTTGAAAAACGATGAAAAATTCAAAACAGCACATATGGGATAATTAGTACGAGGGATAAATATGAACTATGATCCTTAATTTCCTCCATTAAACAAAATAACTAAAAATTTACTGAGTTTGGAACTAAATGCATTTTTTTTTTTGTCTTAAATAGCTTTTATTATAAACAGAAAATGTATGGACTCCACCAGGATTGTGATGCGATGAGTTAATAATTTGGCTTTAATAGAAGAATGTGGCCCCTGATTATTTCTATTATTCATCTCCAGAATAGATTAAAAAAAGAACATTGAGAAAATGATCCATTACAGACACTAAGCTCAAATACGAATCGGTAAGAACCAGGGTCGAGGGCAAACTAAGCTCAACTCTCAGTTTAGCTGTGAAATAACAGTCGCACCGTGGGTAACACACAAGCTTTAAAATCAATAATCAATAACCACTTACGTCTGTGTCGCTGGGCTGGGAGCGACAAAGCGACGAGTCGAGGACGTTGTAGAGGGAAAAAAAGAAAAACAACAGATAATCATAGGATTCATGGAAAGAACATAACAGTGTAAAACTTAAAAACAGGAGCCAAGGACATTTTCGCCGTTAGATTCGGTCCTTTCTCATGTGTGGGAAACTAAAGTTGCTGCAATAAAAACTGCTGTGTATTAGTAAAATTTTAAAAATAACATAAAACACAATGTGTGAAAGATAATGAAAGCCCATGGCACCTAAATTAGCTCTAAAAGCCAGCCATGTGTTCAGCTTTTATAAAATTTACTTGTTCTTGTTTTTTAAATTAAAAATCTGGGTTAAATGGCACCGTGAGATCCCGAACAAGGGGGATAAATATGCTCGGTTCCTGTTTCAGGACAAAGCGCAGAGACAAAACTAGACAGAGAAGACTGTTAATGTTCCATAAGAACCGGAACATAAACCCTGCAGTCGCTGGGAGACGCAGCCTTGTCTCTAATTGACTTTTGGTTTATTATCGAGTGGAAGAAATCCCCAGAGACTGTAAATTAGCGGCGACAGGATGTAAATGTGACGATCGTGGGGTCCGGTGACGCTAATGTCGGCGGCGGAAAACATTTCGCGAATGCGTTAACCCGGCGTGTCGCGGCTGTCGGCCCTCGTTAATAAGGTTAACTACGCCGTCGGCCTCCACGGGACATCTGCCCACCATCAGCTGCACCCCGGCCTCCGCTCCACTGAGCCGGAGGAGACGTCCACAAGGTCACAGGCCTGGACAGTGTATGTGTGAGTGTGTGAGTGTGTGACAGTGTGTGTATTTGTGTGTCCATGAGTGTGTTGTTCAGACTCTGGTCTGATCTGGGGGCAAATTCTGGACCAAGGTCAAGGGAGGGAAAAAAAAGGGGAGAAACGTCTTTTTTCTTTGATCAGGACTTAACCGCTTAGTGAAATGAGTTAAATAAGTAAAGTCTGGCCTGAGGTTGGCGGCAGGGGAAAGGTCGTGCCGCTCGCCCGATGACAGAGGTTCGTGTGCAGTGGTAGTTTTAGGACCTTTTCAGGCTCCACCTGCATCAACAGCAACTTTTCTAACATAAAAGCCCCCGGCTGTCGTTTCATAGACTCACGGATCTGCTCCGATCGGTGAGATTTGCTTATAAAGGTGCTGAGTTTTCATGCAAAATTCAATATTTCCGAACCCTGACATGCAAATTTTTACAGCGCAAACCTCGGAAGGACTGAGGCGCCATAGAGTCCAGGACGGAGGATGAATACCGGGGTCGGGAAGATGTTTACTACGTCACCAAGCTTCCAGCGCCACCTATGAATTTTGCGTTTCCACTTTCTGTTTTTGAGTGGGCAAAAAGCTGGACTTGTTCAGACTCCGTTGCTGTGACTGAAATCCGAATGTAGCAATCCGCTGACGATACTGTGGGCATGCTAAAATGCTAACATTACCGTGGGCCTGCTAACACCCTAACGTTAGCTTTTGTTTTTGGTGCCACTAAGTAGGCTATTTTAACGCCTCAGCTTTCTCCAATGGACAAGATAAAGGAAGAGACCATTCAAATTATATAATGGAAACTTGGGGACGACCGAGGAGCAAGAAGAAACATTTACTTTATCTCCACTTCGGTCTCTTTAGGGGAAAATCCAATTGTTTTGCAGCATAATTGGAATTTTTTGCATTCCGCTTTAATCTTAATTAAAAGTCTAAGGAACCTAATGCCCAAACAATCTCCTGTTCCCCAAAGAGTGTAAAATAGAACGAAGAAACAGCCTCTGAATCCGGAGGATTACTACTGAATCCTAGGCTAAAGCGTCTCCGCCGTTGGATGCTCGGTCACTGAGCGGCGGGCTCCGATCTGACTGCAGACCACGCTGCAGCTCTCCGTGCTGCAGTTAACGCTCCCACGGAGCGGGAAGGTGGGGGGGTTACATAAAATCTGATGATCCACCGCGGCGGAAGCGATCGAGCGCTTCGTCTATGGACACGCACGGCTCTCCGCTCCCTCAAAGGTCGGCGCAGTCGGGGCTTTTCTCAGACCAGCGGACAGTTTGCACAAGATAGTGTGTAGAATAAAGCTGAGCAGAGGAAAAAAAAACTGGGACGCCGTGGACGCCATCAGAATGTAAACTATCGCAGTGTTGGCTTTCTAAGCATGTATCCATATCTGATACTCTATATTAAGTCCATCCAGGTCTGACTCATGTCCTGAGGATCAGCGAGGTCCATGGATGCCAACTCAGAAAATCGTTGAGTGATCGCCGTGGGCCCGTCTCCACTTAAAAATAATGGCTTGATGTCCCACAGTTGGTGATGGTGAATGACGCACCCATGTGTCTTTAATGACCTTTAAATTTAGCCGTTTACTCTGTAAATATTAGTGTGATCGAGCACGTTTAGTAAATGGAACAAAGTCTGTTTCCCAGGTTGTTCTTTGGGCTTTTTTTTTTTTTACTAACAGCAGAACTTCGAGGTACCTTTTTGACCCCTGGTGGTGCACAGAGTTTTTGGGTCCATGACTTTGTGCAAACACAAGGATGCACATGTGCACGTGGGCAATGAATCGCAGTCCTGAGGATCATTTTACGCCTTTCTACAGGTGGCGGTAATGTACCGAGAACCACGGCAATGTGCGAACAAAGGCAGAGAAGAAGAAGAGGAGGAGAAAGAAGAAGAAGAAAAAGAAGATGAAAAAGAAAAAGAAGATGAAGAAGACGAAAAAGAAGATGAAGAAGTAGAAGACGAAGAAGAAAAAGAAGATGAAGAAGTAGAAGAAGAAAAAGAAGATGAAGAAGAGGGAAAAGAAGATGAAAAAGAAAAAGATGAAGAAGAAAAAGAAGATGTAGAAATAGAAGATGAAGAAGAAAAAGAAGATGAAGAAGTAGAAGAAGAAGAAAAAGAAGTAGAAGAAGAAGAAGAAGAAAAAGAAGAAGAAGTAGAAGAAGAAGAAGAAAAGAAGATGAAGAAGATGAAGAAGAGGAAAAAGAAGATGAAGAAGATGATGAAGTTATAGAAGATCAAGAAGAAAAAGAAGAAGTAGAAGATGAAGAAGATGAAGTAAAAGAAAAAGAAGATGAAGAAAAAGAAGATGATGAAGAAGAAGAAGGACGCCAAGTGCCGGAGAGGAAACAAGGATGCAAATGCAGGTTTCACACATTTCAAAAATCTTCTTTGCAAATGTTTTATATGGAAAGAAATGGATTTAACACGTTTGTTACACACAGAATGGAAACAAACTCTACAGGGCATCTTTAACTGGTTGGTGTCATTGTGGTCGGGTTAAGGTTAAGGTTAAGGTTCAGGTTCAGGTTCAGGTTCAGGTTCAGGTTCAGGGTTCAGGGTTCAGGGTTCAGGGTTCAGTTTGTCCTGACAATTGCTGCATGTCAATGAAAAGTCTCTTAAAAAAAAAAAATGACATCAGCCAAATGTGAGTGAGAGTCGTCCGGTCACCTGCTTCGCGATGGCCCAGAACCTCTTCTCCAGCAAATCCAAGGACATCTGCAACCCGATGGCTAAAAATAGAACACACACACACACACACACACACACACACACACACACACACACAGCGTTAAGACAAGACACAAGATGGACTCTGCAGCAACGGCGGCGAGCAGTTCACTGCGTTTGTGGAGGGTAGGAAATCGATTCGACCCTGGGTTCACCTCCGCCTCGTCCTGACACTAATGAAGGGATGTAAACACCGATGAGCCCGATGGTGCGCGTGTGTGTGAGTGTGTGAGAGTGTGTGAGTGTGTGTGTGAGTTGGCGTGTGTGTGAGTGTGTGAGAGCGTGTGTTTGAGTTTGTGTGTGTGTGAGTGTTTGTGTGTGTGTGTGTGTGTGTGTGTGTGTGTGTGTGTGTGTGTGTGAGTGTGTGTGTGTGTGTGAGTGTGTTTGTGTGTGTGTGTGTGTGAGTGTTTGTTTGTGTGTGTGTGTGTGTGTGTGTGTGTGTGTGTGTGTGTGTGTGAGTGTGTGTGTGTGTGTGAGTGTGTGTGTGTGTGTGTGTGTGTGTGTGTGTGTGTGTGTGTGTGTGTGTGTGTGTGTTCTCCCTGCAGGCCGTCTAAACGACACCTTCCTCACCGATGCACCGCAGCAGCTTTTATTGCTCTGACACAGCCGCCGTTTAGAGGCGGGTTGAAACAGTTGAGAGTCTGTTAACAGTCTGTGAGCAGGAGTCAGGTGTGTCCTAGTGCATCACACAGCTTACCAGACCCCCCCCCACCCCCAATCGCCCCCCGCCCCATCCCTCGCCCAGAACAACGTCTGTCAGGCTTCGGATTTCCCCGCATGCTGAAGTGTTGTGGGCTAAAGCTGTAGTTGGCCCCGACTCCGTCACTCAAGCTTCTCAGCCCAAACCTTAGCAGCGAAATACCAACATTATCTCTTGCACCTTTTATCTGGCGATTGTTTGCATCTGCGGGGTGTTTTGACGACGTTGTTTACATCTGCCCGGGCCGAGAACATCTTCACCTGGGATGAGCCCAACATTTAAATGCGGTGTTTGCTCAGATCGTGCCCAAAACTCTGGGAGAAAAACGGTGTTCCCAATGCGTCGGAAAGCATTTCGGTAAAGCTTGGAGGATCCAAACCGCAACAGGTAGAAATCAGGTGTGTGCAGAGAGCTGTGACCCAGCCGTGAAGTGTCAAGGTCACTAGGGGAGGGGCTAGAGCTGTAGTGACGCTGGATCTATTGGATCTATGCTTCTAAGTCGAGTCTACACTAGTTTCCTACGCCATCGGCAGCATTTATACTTCTGCGTTGCTGTCACTTTGCAGTTACACCACCACACCACAGGCAGCAGCGTTTATATGCCGCTGTGTTGAGGTTCTTCACCGCCATTTTCCACCACGACTGAAACCGAGTGGATCTGGACGAAGTCGGAACTGATTGATGTTGACCAGCAGTTCAAGTTTTCCTGAATTTACTGGCGACGTGGGAAGGAAAGAAGACGTCGGAGGAGACGGTCTGAATGACGGCGGCGAAGGAGGAGGAGCCGGAAATGCAGAGCCACAGAAGTCCCAGTCTGGCAACTGCAAACATCCGGTCACACCAGTGGCTCGGCGACGGCGGCGCCGGTGTGAGGGGACCGGGGGGGGTCGTTTAACCCCGGGGCCACATAATATCTGCAACTTTTCTGTCACTTCGATAATCAAACCTCTTCTTCACACAGGCAGCTGGTCTGCAGTGACACACACACACACACACACACACGGATGAGTGATACGAGGCGACGTGTCGAACCTCTTGTGTACTGGTATTATTGGAAGAAGCAGAGCAGCTGTAAACCTTTTATTTCTGGTCACTGCTTGTTATTGAGCTTCCAGTTATTGTGCGTTTCACCAACTGCAGATTCTCCCCTGACGCTGCTGCACAAAAAAAACCAAACAAAAACCAAAAACACAACTAAACACTGCTGTATGTTTAGTTTGTTTTGACCAAGCCAAACTTATTAACTTTGCTCCCATGATGTTATTTTAAAAGTTGTTTAGACCCTTTTTTTAAATTGAAACTGTATCAAAGTATTAAATTGGCTTGTTTGGGTTGACTCAGGTTCTTTTAACTTTAGCTTAACTGTCGTCAAGGTCAAATTTGCTGGTTTATCTGCTGGTGACGCCTCAGAGCATCAAGCATTTGTGCGCCTGACTTGAGTTTTTCTCTGTATGAAGGAGAATATTGTTCATTAATTTCTTTTGTCACTCTTCCCTCATCACATCCAACTGCTTCTCTTTTAGCTCCATTTTTGTTCTCCTCCACCAGCGCCTGAGGGGAAACCTCTGGCTCTTTAGCTGCTAAATGCTCCACCATGTTCACCAGCTGGTCTCTGACTGGGTCTGTCTGTCTGTCGGCTGCTGAGCAGGTGGTTTGACAGTGGCTATTTTACAGATGTTTCTCTGAGAAAACATCTGCCTGCTGCGGCCGGAAACAACGGCATGAGAGCCGTGGGAGTGAACTGGAGCAGTGACCTGATGAACAAGTGGCTGAAAGTCGCCATAAAGCTCCGTGAAGTCGAGGGGAAGCTGCAGCTTCAGCCGGTCGTTGACCGTAGGTTCCATCATCACCGGAGACACCTCATCACTTGCAAACTGTTTTCGCATTGTTTCTTGATCGCTAACATTATAAAAATATCGACTACAGCCGCTCCCTGGCTACTTAAGTTGGCTTTTTGGCTCCAACTAGATATTTGTAAGTCCATTCACGGGTCAGTGGCCTAAGAAAAACCCAGGCCCCCGGACCTCAGATATTTTTGCCCCTCGATGCTCAGAGCGGGGAAGAGCTAACGTTAAAGCCTTCGCCAGGTTTTTGAACATGGACTCGACGGAGCCGGAGTCCCGTGGCGGAGGGGGGAGGTGTGACGCTGCGTTCGTGCTCGGAGAGCACGGCGTCCCGACCTCCGGGTGGTTTCAACCTTTCTTTTGTGGGCGGGCGTCGCCGTTTGGCTCCATTTCCCCGGTTTTCCTTCTCCCTGCCTATCGGCGGTTCCCTCGTCGCCGCCCTCTGGCGCCGCTCCTGCTTCGGTCTGCAAGGACGAGTTCACGCTGGGACAAAAACGCACCTCACATGCTGAAACAAGATTCTTTCTCTGAGATTTAAAAAATTTTATGGTCCGACTTTTGGTGTTTTTTTTTTTTTCATATTTCGTGTGGTTTTTTATTCATATTTTCTCTGTGACTTCCCTCACATGTCTGTTGTTGATTCATATTTTTATTTGTGCCTCTCATGAGCTCCAGGTGGAAATCTCAGCAGGACTCCGGATGCTTCTCATTTTCTGTGTTGCTAATTACGGTTGTTGTGTCTGGATCCTCCTGCTAATTATCTGCAATGAGCCAATTTCCCTGCAGTGATCAATAAATCTGGTTTTGTCTTGTCTGAAACACAAATATGAAAATGCTGTTTGTTTTCTAACAGTTTTTCTTTAGGTATAAAATATTTCTTTTCCTGCAGTTTTGACTCTAATCATCTGGTCTCTGTGCATCTGCTCGTTAAGTTTTATAGAAATGTTTACAGGACAATGCCCACATCCAATAAAAACCCAGCAGGAATATTTTCAATTATCTTTAAATTAGACTTTGTATCTTAATGGATCTTAAAAGTTGTACGACATTCTGCCGTTGGGAGTTTGACAGAACAAACAGTTCTCTTGTGGTGAGAACAGCGAAGGTTCTGGTCATAAAAGTAAAAATAAAAAACAAAGATAAAAAAAGAGAACAAGGGTTTAAAAATTAACATTAAATTGTCAAGGAGACTATGGGTGGAATACAGTTCTATTTATCTGAAGTTTGAAGATAATTAGATAAAGGTTTAATGTCACTTTATGGTGCTGAATGTTTAGTTTTGTGATTTTTATATAGCCAGAGAAGGGTTTTGTTTATTACAAGTTTTTGATGTATATTTAATAATTTATGTGGAGAGTTTCTTTCATTTTCAGCTGAATCAAAGCAGATTTACCTTTAGTCAACTCAGTGATATGAAAACGTACAGTATTTTGCTGCTGTGAGTAAAATCCACAGATTCATAATCATTCTACCTAAATAAATTAAATTTGGTCTGAAACACCAACAAATTCAATTTCCACAGAAAACTGTTCATTAATTAATATAGAGATACAAGAAAAAAAAAAGCTAAAAAGTTGATATCTCACACATTCAATTCAGTTTAATTCACTATTGTTTACTTTACTATATTTAATATTATGAAAATAATATTGCTGGAGCCTCTAAAAAAAGTGAAGGGAAAAATGGAATCAGTGCTTAACAACAAGGGAAACAACATCAATAATAAAAACAGTCTAAGGAGAAACACTTAGATGATGAAACATATGCAAGTTTTTTAACAGCTGAGAAAAAAATAAAGTTGAAAATAAGAGCAGAAATAAACAGAAGTAAAAATCAAACCAATAAAAGTGATGATAGCTGAGGATTAAACCAAGTTTGGGATTATTACAGATGTTCTGTCTCCAGTCGCTTATCGAGCTTCCAAATATGTTTCCCGTCCCTTAGTGAGCAGAATCTGGTCTCTACTCTCGTTTAGTTCCCTTCAGCCTCAGGATTAAAGGATGAGTCTGGGGATTTTTCTACATTTCGTCTTCCTGTCAACAGTTCAACCGACGGCGAACGTCTCCCAACAGATACAGTGTGTTTAACTGAAAATCTGATTCATCTGAGCCATAGAAAACTATTAAACACACATCAGTGATTCACAAACATGCTCCTTCGCCACCATCAACCCACACACACGCACATGCACACGAACACACGCACACACATACAGACACGCACACACACGCACACACACACACGCACGCGCGCGCACACGCGCACGCACACACACACACAACCACTGCGCTGCTGCCACAAATACTCATTAGAGCACCGAATATGGATTAATCCACCGCTGAAAATAGTCCCCAACAAGTGCAGTGTCTCTTCCTGTTCTAGCGTTGGATTAAAAACTTAATCGTCCGGCTGTTTTATAAACCAGAGCAGCAAAGACCATCAGCTTTTGGAAAAGGTTCGAAGTGAAAAAAGCGGGACGTCGGCATCTTGTCGTGGAGCCAGAAGGACGTCAGGAGAAAGACAAAATGGTGACGGGTGTGGATGAGTTCGACTGACACAGCTGTTCAGATTGATATAAGTCCACGTAGGGCAACACACGCTTAATAAGAAGAGGTTAAAATCTCTTCTGCAGAATCTGGAGTGGATCAGTAAAAGGTTATTTAGCCTGGAAGAGCTTAAGTAAGAGGCGACAACTGAGGACGTCCCCTCGAGTCATGGGGCAATTTTACGGACAAAACTATCGGTTAAGATAATAATCATTAAATTAAATCGGCGATGAGAATCAGCATTTGGTTGCAGTATGTGATAAATGTTCGAGTTTTTCAACCAAATTAACAAACAAAAAAAACAAAAACGAAAATCTCTGGAAGCTGCAGTGGAACGATTACACCACATGGTGGCGGCATTTGTGGCGGAGGTACATAAACCCTAAAACCCCACCCCGGGGGTCACACCTGGGCAGCTCATGTTGAGGGGTAGTTATCCTTCGAAAAATTTAAATTCTTGGTCTTTTTTTGTCTAATTCAAATTTACTTATTTTCCAAGTGAGGGTTAAGTACAGTGCTGCACAGTCTCTCTCTCTCCCTCTCTCTCCCCCTCTCTCTCATACAAAGTCAACCCCCCTCTCCCTTCATTCATGCAGAGCTCAGCCTGCAGCTACAATACACTCTGCTGTTACTATTTCTGTCAAACTGCTTTAATGCACATTATACACTCAGGGCTCCAGCACACACACACACACACACACACACACACACACACACACACACACACGCGCACACACACACACACACACACACACACACGCACACACACCATTAGCAGCAGCTCAGCGGCAGCATGTGGCTTCCCTAGCGCTTGCTCTCTCTCCCTCTCTCTCCCTCTCTCTCCCTCTCAAACACACACAGAGGCTCGCTCGCCCTCAGTCGGTGGCTGGGTGTGTGTTGGACGGAGCTCAGAGACAACAAGAGGCGGCTGAGTGAGCGGCGGTGTGGATGAAGAGGAGGAGGAGGACGACGATGACGACGAGCGGTGTTTGATCCCGGGTTAAAACTCCGGAACAGATTCCGGTTCTTAGGGAGGAACCGAGCTTGGAGACCAGTTTCTCGTCCTTGAAGAAAAGTCGGGTCCAGCCTGGGCTCAGATTCAGATTCTGGTTTTAAAGGCAGAGAACTCTCCGGTTTTTAAAGCTGAATCTGGATTTTCCTGCTTCCTCTCTGAACGCTGCATTGAAGCAGAAGAAGAACAGTTCCTCTCCTCTTCCTCTGTTTGGAGGCTGAAGCAGCAGAGCAGATGGTGAGCGGTCTGTGTATGTGTGTGTGTGTGTAGATAATATAGGTACAGTAGAAATGCACCTTTTACAGAGTCTGCATTTTTGCTGGTGCAACTGCATGTGTGTGCAGGTGCACTGCGTGGCCAGAAGTAAGTGGACACACCTGTCCAGGTACTTTAATTTACTTTAGGCTTTGGTCTCCTTAGTTCAAATGGGGGTAAATCTTGCTGCAGCGAACTATACCTGCGAATGATTCATATTTCCAGTATCAATTGATCTAATCTAAAGTTATTTCATTTTCTTATGATTATGGACTGTAAAAAATGTCCATTCCTCTTTCTCAGAGCCAAAGTTGATGTCTTCATACATCTGATCTCATCTTGCCAACACTTCAAAACTTGCTTAAGAAAAAACTATAACGGTATTTACTGAAAAAATTAACCAGCTATCAACACTGTTGCCAGTGATTCTTGTGCAGCACACGGCGCTATTTTCGTCGAGAGAGTGCCAGAAGTTTGTTGTTGTCCCATTCCTGTCCCATTCCTGTCTCAACAAAGCGAGAACTGGTTTTCAGAGTTTGGCATGAAACTACTTGACCGGTCTGCGACGACCTCTGACCTCAACCCCCTCCTCCACCGCCGCCGGGATGGACCGACGACTCTGGCGACCGTGAGTCAGGCCTTATCACCCGACAGCGGCGTCGGACCTCTGGTGTATCAGCGGGTATAAATCCCTGCAGCAGGTTCAATGGCTGGTGGAGGGAAGAGCAGAGGCCGCCAGAGAAGCAGATTAATGCTAAGTTCAAATACATCATGTTGTAGGAAGGATCAGGTGTCCACATACTTTTGGCTGTGCAGTGTACGTGCACGCTTGTGCTTTTAATAGAGAGAGAGTCTAAAAGCATGTGGGAGTGAGCTTGTGTGTGTAGTGTGTATTCGCTCGCCCCGCCTCAGTGTGGTGTGGATGCTCGGCCGCATCGTTCTTGGCCGTTTGGAGGAAAAAGTGCAGCCACAGGGTTGGAGGGGGGGTGGGGGGCAGCCGCCTGTCAGAGGCCATTAGGCAGCTAGCAGGACGCCACGTTAGAGCCCAGAAAAGCCGGAGCGATGCACTGCAGATGAGGCCGTGAACATCATAGCAGCAGGACTTTGGTGATGAAACAGCAGAATCTTAAATCAGGATAATAATCCAGCACATTTCCACACAAAGAAAAAATGGCCGCTTTGATGCTTGTTTAAGGCAAAATTTCATCCTACAAACAGGAAACGAGCAGCTGAAAACATGAACTTGAGGCCAGAGGGCTGTTAGTTTTCAACCTAAGAACTAAAAACATAATAAAAACAGCTGTGGCATTAGCAACGTTTTCCAGATGTTTTTAGTGCTACGTTTTGAAGTCTTGAGGTAAGATTTACTGATCGTCGCCACTTTTGTCAGTTACAGGAGCAGGA